>OU015493.1:5446579-5681579 GCA_907164885.2 Dolomedes plantarius
CCCATGGTCGGAAAAATGAAGATTTGCAAAATAACTGCAAGCACAAAACTGATGCTTTTATTACGAGCTAGCCTCTTAAAATGAACGAATGAGACACGGAAGCTGGGCGATTGTTGCATCGTTCTATGTGGCTGTGATGTCCGGATTCCTCTTTCTCAGAATCCGTAGAAGGGGGAGGGGTTGCGATCCTAGGACCAAGGTTATCCAATCCCCTGGAGATATGGGGAGTTCCAGAGTGGGGGTGGGAATTTCATGAATTCCCTCCCCCACACTGAAGCTATATCTCTGCGATAGAGGTTGGACGCTGTTCGGTTTGCTTTGGATTGCTACGGTCAACTTTTAGCTACACGAGGGCTAATTAGACCGGGACCAGGGGCGTAGCTACCGTGGAGCAGTTGGAGCGAACTGCTCCAGGTGGACGAATCATGAGGGGCGCAAAATTTGAAAGAGTGAAATGAAAATTTGTGAAAACTTTTGTATAAATAATTTCGATTTGTCAGATTTAAATTGAAAAAATTATTTAAATTAATTTGTCAGATTAATTTTTTCTATAAAATATACAAAATATAAATGAAATATATTTAAGTAAATAAAACTAGGCAAGGCCGCGCTTTGAATTTTTGCCCGGTGTTAGACACTAGATATTCTCATGGTACATTCACATTGCACTGCAGGGAAGTACCCCCAATTCCTGTCATCACATTAGTGACGGTAACCCTACCCGTCGGGTAGGGTTCATTTCACTCTCATCCCCCATTCCGCCCCCAAGGTCCCTTCGTTTTCTTTGATCCTCTCGGCAAAGACCGCTCCGACACAAGATCAGTGCAGGACAGCTCTGCAGGCCGCTGCCCATAAATCACTGGTTTCCCCGCAGAATTCTGGAGGAGAGCATGGATGTGGACGCGCTATCAAACGTTACCAGTTGAGTGTTCTTATCAGGAAAAGGGAGATGGCTGGAGCATCTTCACCCCCTATGGCGAGAGTCATTACAATCCTTCAAATGTCATTCTAAACGAGTGGGGGTAGAATTCTCTAGGGTCAACTTACTGACTCCTCCCCTTACAAGAGTCAAAAACATCGGCGCAGAATAGAGGCAAATATTCGGGGATTTTTTAAAAGCAAGCTTAGTATTTAGCGCTTCATATTCCCATTGTTTACTTTGTGCAGTGTAAGAATTTCAAGATGATTCTTGAATGAATGTGTTATACAATTTTTAAAACTTATTGAGACTGTGGATTGTAATTTATTGTTCTGTTTAAGTGACTTCGTACAATTTATGACTATTATTTTACTAAATTACTTACCAACAGCGTGTTGTTGGATTCACCGACGTATAAATTTAAAAGTAAGTGATTTGTTTATGAAGTATGTTAATTGATGTTGCAACATAAATAATAATAGGTACTACCTAGCAGTTACGAATTATACCTGAAAGTTGGCGGTAAACATTTTCAGGAGCAGCATGTTATAAAAATACAAATGTGTATTTTTATAACATGCATGAGGTAATTTTTAAAAAATCGGTAGAGGAAGAACGAAATTTCCATTATAAATAATTTTAGATCTAATTAAAAATTGCGGGCTAATGACAAAACAGAAATACACAAAAAATATTCAAAATGAGTGTTAAAAGAAACTCAAATTATTAGAACCATAAGTCTTAGGATGCTTAAATTTTGCATGGAGGTTGCTATTATGCCCTAAGTGCTCGTTAAGAAATCATTTTAATAAATTAGAATTTTAAGGGGGGGGGGGGCAAATGGGGCCTAATCCTCCTCTCCAAAACACACGCGCACACACTGTATCTCTAGAACCATGAGACCTAGAAAGCTGAATTTTTGTATGATAGTTTCTCTTAGACCCTAGGTTCGCACAAAGAAATTTTTTTTAAATACAAATTTTAAGTGGTTAAAAGGAGTTTAATCTCCCCAAAACAACAACAACAAAAACCTACCTCTGGTACATGTCTTCTAGAAAATTAAAATTTTGTATGGTGTTGCTCTTAGGCCCTAGATGCTCCTTAAAAAAATAAAAAAAATCTTTAAGGGGTGTAGCTTATTTTACCTGTGACTTTAGAGTTGTATTCAATACTCCAGGTAGCGTGTGTCACAGGATACGTGAAATAAAATTAACAGCCAGACTAGCGATTAATTAAATTAAAATACACTTCTTTTAAGTGTTCTTGGTTAGATACGGGTAATCAACAGTGAATTGACAGTATCACCAATGTACAAGAAGTCAGACAATTTTATGAACAGCTAGGAAAAATTTACGTTTTTTCAGTTCTATTAGGCGTTGGGAAACGAAACAAACCAACTTAGCAAAAACATTAAAAAGAGTTTGTCCAACACGATTGTCTTTCCGTGTTCAGGCCCTTGATGACCCACATTCGCGTCATTTTGATGTAATTAAAATATTGACATACACTGTTGGACCCCCCCACACACCCCCACCCCCACCCCCAAAAAAAAAACCACGGTGCACCAAGACGAAGTTATATGAATGAGACGAAAGTCGGTAGATGTGATGTACATGTACAGATAAACAAATGATTACAATTTGAGAAAAATTGGCTGATTTATTCAAGAGAAAGAGCTTCACAAAGTGAAAAAGTCAATAAAGCGTTGGTCCACCTCTGGCCCTTATGCAAGCAGTTATTCAGCTTGGATTGATTGATAGAGGTGGCGGATGTACTCCTGCCGGATATCGTGCCAAATTCTGTCCAATTGGCACGTTAGATCGTCAAAATCCCGAGCTGGTTGGAGGTCCCTGCCCCTAATGCTCCAAACGTGCTCAATGGGGTGGGGGAGAGATCCGGCGACCTTGCTGACCAAGGTAGCGTTGGGCAAGCACGAAGACAAGCAGTAGAAACTCTCGCCGTGTGCGGGTCGGCATTATCTTGCTCAAATGTAAGACCATGGTGGCATGATATGAAGGGCAACACAACGGGGCGTAGAACAGCATCGACGCACCGCTGTGCTGTAAGGGTGCCGTGGATGACAACCAAAGGGGTCCTGCTATGAAATGCAATGGCACCCCAGACCATCACTCTTGGTTGTCAGCTCGTATGGCGGAAGACAGAAAGGTTGGTATCCCACCCCTGTCCGGGGCGTCTCCAGACACGCATTCGCTGATCAGCGGGGCTTAGTTAGAAGCGGGACTCATCATTGAAGACAATTCTACTCCAGTCAGTAACATTCCAGGTCGAATGTACCTGACATCACAGCAGACGGGCTTGTCGGTGTACAGAGGTCAATGGTAGTCGACGCAAGGGGCGCCGTGAGTTCAGCCCCCTTTCTCTGAGCCGCCTATGAATGGTCCTTGCGGCCACTGAAGCACCAGTTGCCCGTACGATCGATGATAATGATGAATCTGGGGCTGTGAGTGCCGCTCTGTCGATTGCTTGGACCTCACGTTCTGTCTTTTCTCTAGGCCTACCATTTCTTTCTTAACGCTGTGTTCGACCATGGTTCACTCATTCCTGCCAGCATCGTGTAATATTGGCATCGCTCCTATCCAAATGTCGAGCGATTCGCCGATTAGACCAACCGGCTTCTTTAAGCCCAACTGCATGTCCTCTCTCAGATACTGACATCTGCGCATATTGTTCGCGCACCTATAGGCGAAGCATAGTTACTGTCTACCTGAGTACACGGAATGAAAGTAGCAAAGAATTTATGACCTGGAATCGAAATTTTTCCTCTTTAATGTCCTGTCAGTTGCGCAGTTAAGACGTGTTGCAACGTCACATGTTCATTCATTGGCCGCCAAACATTAAAATTTTGCATTTTCTGTTGAAACCTGTATGCATAGCAATTTGTGTCCAATTTACATTACCCCTTCTTGGTGAGTCGATTTATTTTTATTTATTTTATTTTATTTTATTTTTTTGTTTGGGGGGGGGTCTAAGGTTGTATTTATCATTGAATGGAAAAAAATTATGAGGAGCAACGTGTAGCTAAAAATTTGATATATTATTTTGAACAATTTTCAACAATTATTTTGATAATTGTACAAAGTAAAATACTCGAACCTATTAATACAGTCTCGAAAATGCTGCAAGGTACTCATGAAAATATAGAGAAATCCGTCGAGATGTTTTCATCACTCCTAATCCAATTTGGTAAAAACTATGCCCTTGAGTTATCAGCTTTATGGAATACTGAACCTTGTTTTCTCTCAAAAAGATTGCGTCGTGTGAAAAAATTGTTTGATGAATTACAAGTAGATGAACTCATTGAAAACAGTTAATAATGTGTTCAGTGTCGAGGTGATTTATAGAGTAATGGATTTAATAATTAATCAATTAACTATTAGATTGAAATCCGTTCGTGAATTATGTACACTTTTTAAATGTCTATCACCTGCATATCTCGTCGCGTCACCTGATAAAAGTATCCTGGAAGGATCCGAATTGTTACAATCGGCATATCTTTCCGATATTTCGCCTAGTTTGGTACCTCATCTGTTTCAATTTAAAATATGCTTTTATATTCAATTAAAACCAATTGCTTCTATACGCGAAGTTGCTGAACTACTTTTAATTCCCACCGCAGCCTCAAGTAGCTTCTCTGACTTTATTTCAGCATGCATGATTTTTTTTAACTTTACCGGTGACGGCAGCGACATCAGAACGAAGTTTTTCAAAACTGAAATTAATCAAAACATATTTAAGAAGCAACATCTCACAACACCGTCTTAGCCCTTTGGCCACGATATCAGTTGAAAGAACAATAGCTTGTCAACTTGATCTGGAGAAAATGATTGACCGACTTGCAAACGAGAAAGCGAGAAAACAACAATTTTGAAGGTTTTTTTTTATGTACAAACTAAACATGCTGAAATACATTTTGTCAATAGAGTTTATAAAATATATAATAATAATATTAGTGGGTACTCCGTACTTTAAGAATTATAATTTGTTTTATTATTATATTCATATTTACTAAATTGAATTTTTTATTGTTGAAAGTCTTGAATTTCAAATAAATTGTTATTAAGTAAAGTTTTAAATCAAAATAAGAGTAGATAGAAAACAAAGTTCACCAGAACTCTCCCAAGAAACAAGTGGGCGCACCGAATTTACTTGCTCCAGAGCGCTGAATATGTAGCTACGCCACTGACCGGGACCTACAGTTTAAAGCCGATTCCGAACGGCTACAAACATCCATGCCAACAGTGGGACTCGAACCCACAGGATCTGAACCGAATGGCAGCGTCCTAGCCATTCGGTCATCCCCTGGCTCTGTTTGGTTTCGGAGGGATACTCAAGTGTGGACAGAGCAAGCTTCCCCGGGTGATAATTGTTGAGTGTCAATCTCTCGGTTTATGACTGGATAGTAATCTTGAGAATAATATTATACAATTGTATAATAATTGTACATAAAGGTTGTAAATATTATATGCTTCTCGTGCTCTCATTTGATGAGCACGTAACGTGGCGCTCGCTGCGCAAACTAGCGGTGGGGTATCTGAAGCTTGCTCGTAACCCGAATATTAGCTCGTAACTCGAAGCAAAAAATCTGACGAGAGAATGCTCGTATCTCGAAAAACTCGTAAGTCGAGGTACCACTGTATATATATATATATATATATATATATATATATATATATATATATATATATATATATATATATATACTAGAAGCTAACCCGTCATTTTGACGTCATAATACTGATAATGACGTCATAATGGAAAAAGTATATGAAAGTTAAAAAATATCCCGAATTATCTAACCATATTGCATTTAATCCACACCTTGTAAAAGCAAACCCTTTCATCATTTTTTATTTATTTAGTTTTTCATGCGATTGGAGTAGTAGACTGCCATCCAGTTTTTTACAGCTCACTACGCGATATGAATACTTGAGCTACTTGATTCATTCGCATTCAAGTTTGTTTACTTTCAGAATTCATCGCAAAAGTAAACAGATTTTTAAAAACTGTTAAATATACAGCTAAAAACATCCAATTTTTTTTAGTTCTGAATGTTTTATAGAAAAATAGGCTGAACAAACGTGATTTGATGGAGAAGATATTAGTTTTTAGGTAAGAAAAAATTCTGATCCACATCTAAATTGAAATTAAGCCTAACCGGCATTTTGTTTACTGAGGGCTTCAATTGAAAGATGAGTACAGCCCGGAAGTGTTATACAGAGACAAGGGCTGTTATATATATAATATATAATATATATATATATATATATATATATATATATATATATATATATATATATATATATATATATATATATATATATATATTATATAGAGTGGCTCCCGAAAGTGTTCGTACACTTACGATTTTCAATGAAATAGAGGGGTCTATCCATTGATTAGAATGAATATTTAAGAATGGGTATTTATTAATAAGAAAAATTAAATTATTCTATTTATTATAATCTATTCTTAACAAAACTACGTGAAATATTTTGAAAACATAGTAAAACTTTATTTTTAAGAAACCAGTAATCAAAAAGTAACAAAAACTTTATCTCACAAAAGTCATCGTACACTGAAATATTTTCGGATAAATTCATAATTAAAATTATCGTCTGCCGCTTTATTTGTATTTTTGAATTGTGGTGGCATTTATAATATCGTTTGGCTTTAATTTTTGCTTGCCTACTCCGTAATATTCTATTTATTATTTAAAAATGGCTCGTAGTCGTAAAGAAACAACAAACAGCATTCGAAAATTGAATTTTTTTTTTCATCATAGTAGTGGTAAATGAGTTCGGAATATCGCTAAATTACTTAATTTATCCCATTCTACTGTGCAGTATGTGATAAAACGCTTTAAAGAAGAAAATCGGATCGAAAACGAGGTAAGAAAAGGTCGTCCGGCAAAGTAAACAAAACGTGATCAGAGATTTATCCTTCATCTGCAGGTTGATTTGAAAGCAAGAACCGGCCGCAAGAAATTGGATTTAGTAATCCTCAAGCTTCATCTAACGAATTTCCTTTCAGCTTAAAAAGAAACAAAACAAAGGGAAGATCGAACCAAAACGTCCAGCTCTGCGAACAGGTGTGCCGGTGGCAGTCATTAGCGAGCCTGAAAGAGGAGGCCTAATACAATTCTCGAATGGCTGCAGGGTTATTTACTGCTTCGTCGAAATGTTTTGCAAGAAATTCATGACATAATTTATGGATTGTTGTATTTCGATTCTTGAATTATGTTCTCTGCTTGTAAAAACAGATCTTTCAATGCAATGCGCGTGTTTCGGTTTAGTTTGATTCAATATTCTTTTTCGATAAACAATCTTAATTTTGTAGCGGTTGGCATCGATCCTTTATTGTAGAGTAAAGAAAAAAATGACCACGAAATGACGTAAAATTATAATAAAGAATACGAGCTCCTTTTTTAAACGTCTCCATACATGCGAAAAGATAAAATTTCAAAAGTATGCATTCGGGAACCCTTAATATATATACAGTGGCTCCCAAAAGAGTTCATGCACTTACGATTTTCAATGAAATAGGTGTCTATCCATTCATTAAAATGAATATTTCAGAATGGGTATTTAATAATAAGATCTATAATCTATTTTTAACAAAACTACATGAAATATTTTGAAAACATAGTAAAACTTTATTTTTAAGAAACCAGCAATCAAAAAGTATCAAAAACTTTATCTCACAAAAGTCATCATACACTTGTAAAAAATCTCTACATATTAGTAAATATTCTAATTTTTCGTTAAATTAATATTTAGTAGGATATCCTTTAGCATCCACAACAGCTTTTAAACGTCTGGGAATAGATTGCTTTAGTTCTTTTGTAATTTATGCATCAATGTTCATCCATTCTTCCATCATAATTGTGTTTAGTTTGCTTTTCGTGTGAATGTCGTACTCGAACCTCCAGTTCTCTCCAAATATGTTCTATTGGGTTTAAATCTGACGATTGAGGTGGTGTTTTCGAAAATTTGTGGACAATTATAGAGACACCAGAGGCGAAAGTTGAGAGCCGTGTGCTTAGGATCGTTATCTTGATAAAAAAACAAAGTTGTTTCCAATACACAAATTTTGGGCTGATAATTTTAAATCGTCTCTTAAAATATTTATATAAACAGCATGATTCATTATGCCATCAATAAATACCAAATTGCCTAGTCCTGATGCTGACATGCACCCCCACATACTCACACCTCCACCGCCATGCTTAACTGTTCCTACTAAGTTCTTGAGATTAAGTTCCTCATTTTTTCTTCTCCATACAATTATACGCCCATAGGAACCAAAAATGTTAAACTTCCTTTGATCGGCAAATAAGACATTATTCCAATACGTTTGGGGCTTATTTATCATTGATAGTGCGAAGGAAAGCCTAATCTTTCTGTTTTTCTCATAAAAAAATTTCTACGGGCAGAACGCCCATGTAATCCATCTGCTCTGCGAACTCGTCGAACAGTTTCAGATGAAATTGAAGTAGAAAATGCTTCATTAAATTCTGCAGAAACTTTTACAGCACTCAAACGTGGATTTTTCACAAATTTTCTAATTATAAATCTCTGATCACGTTTTGTTAACTTTGCCGGACGACCTTTTCTTACCTCGTTTTTGATCCGATTTTCTTCTTTAAAGCGTTTTATCACATACTGCACAGTAGAATGGGATAAATTAAGTAATTTAGCGATATTCCGAACTGATTTACCACTACTATGATGAAAAATAATCAATTTTCGAATGCTGTTTGTTGTTTCTTTACGACTACGAGCCATTTTTAAATTATAAATAGAATACTACGGAGTAGGCAAGCAAAAATTAAAACCAAACGATATTTTAAATGCCACCACAATCCAAAAATACAAATAAAGCACCAGACGATAATTTTAACTGTGAATTTATCCGAAAATATTTCAGTGTACGATGACTTTTGTGAGATAAAGTTTTTGTTACTTTTTGATGACTGGTTTCTTAAAAATAAAGTTTTACAATGTTTTCAAAATATTTCATGAAGTTTTGTTAAGAATAGATTATAGATCTTATTATAAAATACCCATTCTGAAATATTCATTTAATGTATAGACCCCTATTTCATTGAAAATCGTAAGTGTACGAATACTTTTGGGAGCCACTGTATATATATTTTTCCCTATAAGTTTTTTTTCTTCTTTCTTTAAACACGGAGATATGTTTTGAGTGAACGACTGAACCCAAAAAATATTATTAGGGTATGAAAATAAAGGTATTGCCGTGTAGATATGCCAGTCGGAGAGAAAAATACAATTGGGATCGAGCTTGGCGAATCGGCAAAGTTGCCTCGTAAAGCCGACGTGAGAAGAGTGCGCGCTCGCTTCTTAGTTTACATTTACTTTTATTGCTCGCACACTGAACTTTTAAATAAATAAAAAAAACACGCCATTTGTAATATATTTTTACTGTTAGTGCCCTTACGACGCTCATTTTAGTGTCATATTTGAAGTGCTCGTGGTGTTCTAGAATTAGTGTCACTAGTAAATGAAGACAGTCGAACCCCGTTATGACGAACTTCAAGCGACCAAAGGTTTTGTTTGCTATATCCGGTAGTTCGCTCTATCCGAACAGTTAAGAAAAATGTTAGAGGTCACAAAATGTATAACTCATTAGTCGCTATGTGTACCCAATAATGATGTATTAAAAATGATTAAATCTATTAAATTGATCATTAATGAATTAAATCGACTGAAATCGATTACATTAAACTGACACAATACTCATTCAATTAACTAAAAATGAAGACAAATGGAAATCAATTCATTTTACCTCCAATTGTTGCTCACTGTTTTGATACAGAAATAATCGGTCATCTTCTGACGTGATGCCGATTTCAAAAACGTTTTATGAATTTCTTTGTCCAATACGTCGAATGACTCCATCGCTCTTTCTTCCACTGTTTGTGTAGACAAAAACTTATTAATTGCCCGCATCGCTGCCGTAGCATCCGAGATAGTGGGGATTTCGTCATTCATGTGCTCCTCTTCATCAGCATCAGATGCAGAATCTTCGATTTCGGAATGATACATTTTAATTTCTTCCCCGATATCTTCATCAGTCGGATTTTCACATGCAATGACTTCATCGTCACATGTTTCGGACAGTTGCACGTCACAATCTGAGAATGATGAAATTGTGTGCTTTTCTATCCGCATCGCGATAGGTAAATCTTCATCATCCTCTTCTTCAACATTCGTTGTATCTACATTTTTAAAAAATTTTAAAAAAAAAATTTCAGTAGTCGACTGAAAAAAAAAGTTCGTTATATCCGATTCTTAAGATTTCGGAGGTTCGCTATAAAAGGATAAATTAGCATTAAAGACAATAGTAAAACGGCGGGACCCAAATTTTCGTTCGTTATATCCGTGAGTTCGTCATATACCGGGTTCGACTGTACTTCATTTATATTACTGTCGTGGGTTTATTTTACTTAGAGGCTTATTTTGAGGTAACGGCCGGACATAAGTATCAAAAGGAAGGACTTTGAATAAATTTGTAACGATCATCTGAAGTTTACCTTTGTTACTGGACATGAGTTTGTTCTTTACAGGAAAAAAAAAATGAACCACGAGTTTCGCCGGGTTTCTACTAAACTATTTAAGGGAACAGTGGACCTTCAAACCTAACTTTTTTTGTTTTCAATGGATTTGCTTGAAATTTGAATACGCGATTAGTATCATAGATATGTAAAAGTGGTTAAAATTTAATGATGAAATATTAATAACTTTTGAATTATGAATTATTAATTATATTAAAAATTGGCCTCATTAAAAATGTTCCATGCGCACTTCTTTTGCATATAATACGGTCATTTTTATTTACAGGATGCCTTATAGAACTAACAACGAAACTTATTGCTTATTTCAAGCGTTCGTTAAAAATATAAAGAGAAAAAATAATAACAGTGAAACCATCCTTTTTATGACGCAAAATTGCTCTAAATCGTCTTTTCGAGTACAAAATTTTGAAATTCCGAGCTACGAAGCATCATTATTTTCAATAAGATTTATTCGATATACAGTTAAGTATATAAAACTTAAATTTCAAAGCAATACGATCATTAGAAATGCGCCCGGAGCAGTTTGAAAATTCGTAGGACACGAACATTTTTATTTTGAGAAAAACACATTTAAAGTTATTGCTATTTGTAACCCCATAATATCTAAATTAAATACAAATTCCCATAACTAGGAAAGTGATCACAGAAATTGAAAATTCTTTTTGCAACACATTTCTACTCGTCCGTAGTTTCACAATTCAATACAATAAAAAAATCGAATTTTTTGGACAAATTTCACAATTTTGAAAGTCCACTATCCCCTTAATAGTAATAATCTTGTGTTCAAGAAGTGAAAAAAGTGATTTCCCCGCCGACGAGATGTCTGACATGGTTTGCCGACATCACGATTTGCCGCCAATTGAAACTCAACAAAATGTTTTCCTCGCAGCCAGATGAAAGCGCACCCGTGGAGGGGGAATCTATGATAGGAGACCGCTTGGCCGTCCATTTTGAGCGCCCGTTAAAGTTAATATAAATCGGTTAAGTATAAAATATATCTCAAGACTGAAATGCTCGAGTCCAATAAGCACTGTGCCGTGTTAGTTGTCTGACTAAGGGAGATTTTTCAAAAATTCTTCTGAGATTTTTTAAAATTAAATTTTCAAGCTGTTTTTGTAACTTTTTTTAAGTTTGCATTTAAAATAATAATTCGAGGTTTATAAAATTCATATCACGAGAAATATACTCAAAATTCCTTTAAAATGAGATCTTTTTCGAATCTTTACCTCCCTTTTCTGATTTTTGGTGAATTTTTAAAGATTCATTTTTAGAATTTAATGTATTAAATGCCGATCACGTGATTTCTTTTTCCGGTACTTTAAATAAATGTATCATCGCGTGCATCACAACTAAATAGACAAAAAAAAATTTTTTTTTCTTTCTAATGCAGCAGATGATTGGACATTATCCAAAAAAAATAAATATCCCTTACGTTATATATATATATATATATATATATATGAAAATCATAGCTAAATATAAACTACTAGGTATTTCATCTAACATTTATCATTTTCCTTATATAACTTTAATTCCAAAATTTCATAAAACACCTATTGCTTTTAGAGCAGTAACCTGTGGTCATAATACTTATGCTACAAAAGCAAGTAAATTATTATTAAAATACCTTAAATTAATCTATAAAAATATAACATCTGGTGTTTGTGGTATAATTGATAATAGCTATAGTCTAATTAGAAAACTACAAACATTAGATAACTGTAAATATATTGTAACTTATGATTTTAAAGATCTATTTAATAATATTGATATAATTGATTTAAATAGAATAATCATAATGTTAGTACAAAATAATATTCAATACTTAAACAACGAAATTAAACTAACTCGTTTCAATAGGCTCCTAGAATTAGTAACTAAACATAATTACATAGTTCATAATAATACTATATACTTACAGTCCAAAGGTGTACCACAAGGTGGTAATGCTTCAAGTATGCTAGCTAATTTATACTTATTTTATTTTGAAATTAATAATATAGAAAATAGCAATTACAATATATTTAGATATATAGATGATATAATAGTAATAAATAAAAGTAATAACCCTATAGACTTAAATTTTTACCCTCCTAATTTGGAACTAATTAAAAGTAGCCATGATAATATTAATGTAAACTTTCTAGATATTAATATTAAATTAAGTACTAACAATAAATTTACTTATGACTTATACGACAAAAGATCTGACTATAATTTTAATATTGTTAAATTTCAAAATTATCTAACCTGTTTACATAAATCTGTTTTTAATAACATTATTGTAAATCAGTTAGTTCGTATAAATAGGCTATGTTCTAAAGACAATAGGATTAAGCATATTATAGACTTGAAAGCTGTGCTAACTCGTAATAATTACCCAGTTAGTCTATCCAAAAACATAATTGGTTGTTTTTGTTTTAATGAATAGTTTGTTCTGTTGCATTAATAAGTTAAACATAACAATAGGTTAAAATAAAAATAATAACTACTAAAAACAAAAATAAAAACATAAGAAAAATAAAAAAAATAATTAACTCATAGTAGTAACAATAATAAAACTAAATAAATAAAGGAATAATAGTCTTAAAATATGGTAACCTAAGTAAGTCTGTAACTGAGTATCCACTACCTCAATGGTTGCAAGTTATATGACGTCAGTCATCTTGCGGTTACAAGTTCTTAACTTCCACTCTGACTAGCGCCAGGCTTGGTGTTCTTTGGTTAAGTACTTTTATTCAAACTTATTTCATTTATTATTCAATTCTTCTGTTAATAATGGATTGTACGGTGTCTGAGTGTGTTTATTTAATAGATCATACTCATCAGAAACAATCCATTGGTTTTTAGACAGTATTGACACCGCTGATGAAGAAATGCTGTCAAAAACCGTATTCATACTTTTCTTTACATGTTGGATGTTCCTGGTTTCATGTAGCTTTAGAGCTATTACTGGTTTTCTCTTTCATCTTATTCTTATTTATATATATATATATATATATATATATATATATATATATATATATATATATATATATATATATATATATATATATATATATATATATATATATATATATATATATATATATATTGCATCAATTGTATACATTGATTGTCGTATTTATTATAAATATATATATTTATTTTTTTGGCATTAATTGCATACATTGACCGTTGTATTTAATTTCAATGTACTCCGTAGCGAAGCGCGGGTTTTCAGCTAGTATTTCTATAGTTTCTAATACAGTCCCCCCCCCCCCCGGCTGAGAGTTCCACACTAGTTCCATATAGGCTTCGGGCTGAAGTGTGTAGTTTATAGAGCACACTGTATATATATATATATATATATATATATATATATATATATATATATATATATATATATATATATATATATATATATATATATATATATATATATATATATATATATATATATATATATATACAGTGATTTTCGCTTATAAGAATCACGTTTGTTATTTATGTTTTTGATTCTTATAAGCGGTTGATTCTTATAGCCGAAATTTAGGTTTTTGGACAGGCATATACACACATATTTACATATATTAGATAATTTACCATTAAATACTCTTTAATTTACGTTAATTATCTTTTGTTAAAATTATTTTTTATAATTTTAAAAATGAGACTTAATTTCTAGACCTATAAGTGATAGTGGACACTTCGCCGAAGATTTATATGTTTTAGGGTCCAGGAAGCCGCAACCAAGAAGTGGGTAAGGGAAAAAAATGAATCCCTGTCTTTGTTTGTCACTGGAGAAAAGAGAAATCGAACCCGGACGGGTAGGATGCCCCTGGGTCAAGCTAATAGGACAGTGCTTAGCTAAAGCGTTTAAGGGGAAACTATTATGTTATGTCTAACAAAGAAAGGGATGCATTTTACGACTGTATTCCATCCCATCTTATCAATCTAATCAATCTTTTCTTTAAAAAAAATTAAGAAAGAACTTCTTGCCTTTTGAGGGTTTAAGGGGCTTTTTTGGAAAATGAAAGGAAAGCGAAGTGTGTAAACTGATTCTTAAAATCGGTGGATTGATTCTTTAAAGCGAAAATTTTAACATGGAAATAATGCATTTGTTTTTGTTTTCGCGATATTGATTCTTATAAACGGTTGATTCTTATAACCACTGATCACTATAAGCGGTGGTTACTGTATATATATTATTTTAGCGTCAATCAGACTCGTGTTTCTGTAACACCGGATATAGTACCTCGTAATAAAGAGAACTGAAAACCGAGATTGGTCGGACGAAGTTTCCCCCCCAGCAGTGCCACCTGCCGGCGTGATCGTGAACTGTGACGTGGCAGTGGATGGTGGTGCGAAGGTGGAGGGATGGAAAAATGATGCGATATGAAGAGAAAGACTTTCGGGGGTAACAAAAGCCTGGTCACAGACACCGTGTCAGCGGCTGCGATTCGTTTGCGTCGCTCACCACGTTCTATTTTTGGGGGGCTTCCCGGCGCTGGCTTTTCGGCAGATAATGAGGTCATCAAGGAATGTGTCCGCTCGCTCTCTCTCTTTTTTCCGCGAAATGGCGACGACTTGCAGCACGGAGTAATAATAAGTTGTTCGAAGCATTGTTTCCGTTTTTGTTGTCGGAGCCCCGTAATGGATGGCTTCTCGGAAATGGAGGTCTTGGCACGACGGATGGCGACAAATAAAAAGGATATTAAAGAAATGGCGGGGTAAATACCTTTCGTGCAAGCATTCTCCTTTTCGAAACAGCTAACATCAGTCGCACCGAATGCCTTGCATGCTCAAGTGATAAACACTATTCAATCTAGATTTTAAAATCTATGGTTTCACGTCACTTGAATATTAGCTAACATCTATTATGTAACATTCATCAATTATATATATATATATATATATAACAGTTCCGTAACTGACTCACTGACTGATTAACATACAACGCACAGACCAAACCGCTGGACCTAATGGGCTGAAATGTTGCATGGCGATTCTTCTTATAGTGTAAAGGTGCACTAAGAAAGATTTTTTAAAAATCCTTCTTAGATTTTTTAAAAAATTAAATTTTTAAACTTTTTTTGTAACTTTTTTTAAGTTTGCATTTAAAATAATAATTTGAGGATTATAAAATTTATATCGCGAGAAAGATCCTAAAAATTCCTTTAAAATGAGATCTTTTTCAATACTTTACCTCCATTTTCTGATTTTGGGGGAATTTTTAAAGGTTAATTTTTAGAATTTAATTTATTAAATGCCGATCACGTGATTTCTTTTTCTGGTACTTTAAATAAATTTATCGTCACGTGCATAAAAACTAAATAGACAAAAAAAATATTTTTTTTCTTGATAATGCCACAGACGATTGGACATTATCCAAAAAAAAATATTAAAATACAGTTAAAGAACCGTTCTACAAACTGTACTATATTAACTGTACTATATTCTTTAGTATTCTTTATATTAGATTTAATATGAATATTTTCTTCTACATTATTTTGTCTATAAAAATATCCCTTACGATTTTTTTATTATATATATATATATATATATATATATATATATATATATATATATTACATCAATTGTATACATTGATCGTCGTATTTATTATATATATATATATATATATATTTTGGCATTAATTGCATACATTGACCGTTGTATTTACTTTGAATGTACTCCATAGCGAAGTGCGGGTTTTCAGCTAGTATATATATATATATATATATATATATATACACTGGTGTAAGAAATTAAGAGAATTTGCAGACTTGGTCGATTACCTCTAGAACTACTGTACCGATTTTAATGAAATTTGATATGTACATACATTGATACAATACAAAACAAATAACCATTCAATAATTGTAATACACACGCATGATCGTGCGTAACACTCTTTGGAGTCGGAAGGTATGATACTGCGGTTGCAGAATAAACAAAAAAATGGGTCAATAGATTGGTTAATAGGGGGTATGGTCCCCTCTTACAGATATACAGGTCTCGTAGCGTGATTTCATACTTGAAATAAGGCAGTTTATCATTTGCTGTGGCAATTGGTCCCATTCGTTCAGCAACGCTGTTTTCATTCCCTGGATGGTTCTCGGAGAGGGGTTGCGAGTTGCAATTGCCCTCCCCAGAGCGTCGCAGACATGCTCTATAGGGTTAAGGTCTGGAGATCTGGCTGGCCAATCCATCAAGCGAATATCCTCACTCTCGAGAAATTCGTCGACCAGAAGAGCTCTATGTGGCCTCGCGTTATCGTCCATTAAAATAAACTCAGGGCCAACTGCACCCCTGGAGGGTAGGTAGCGGGTCCCTGGTTCTCTCCATATGAACGTACGGCGAGAATCGGTGTTGAGGCTGAACCGGGACTCATCAGTGAAGAGAACGGACGCCCATTTATCCATACTCTAATCTCTATGGTCTCTGCACCATGATAAACGGATTCTTCTATTCGTAGAAGTGAGCGGGACGCAAACAGCAGGTCTTCTAGCAAACAACCCTCTCTCATGAAGTCTTTTGGAAACAGTCACCCTTGATACACGGGTTCCTGTGGCTGCATACAAGTCACGAGAGATCTGAGAAGCTGTAGCACTCCTGTTACGCCTCGCTATAATTGACAAATGGCGATCTTCTCTGGCAGTCGTGGCTCTTGGACGACCTTGCCCAGGCTTTCTCACGATGGATCCGGTATCCTGGAACTGTTTCCATAAGTTACACACGACGCTGGGCGTTAAATTGAACTGTCTACAAATTTGGACTTGAGATTGGCCTACTTCTAGCCTCCCCATAATTCGCCACCTCATTCCATCACCTAAACGTTGGTGGTTACTCATTTTTACTGGTACAATTTGAAATTAACCGATTGCTGCAAAATAACACCACGAAATTCGCCGAGGTGTGCTAGCGAACGAAATGCGTCTTAACTTACGCCCGCTTATAAAGTATGTTTCTCTACTGGCTCCGTCTACACACACGTATACGCTTACGTATTTGACGTACAAGATTTGCATTTTTATCTAGAAGCAGTGGTTTTACATTCAGTTCAGTTCTTTTCATAAAATTCGATAAAGTATTCAAATTCTCTTAATTTATTTCGCCAGTATATATATATATATATATATATATATATATATATATATATATATATACTAGCTGAAAACCCGCACTTCGCTACGGAGTACATTCAAAGTAAAAACATCGGTGAATGTATGCAATTAATGCCAATATATATATAATAAATACGACGATCAATGTATATAATTGATGTAAAATATATATATATATTTATAAAAAAATCATAAGGGATATTTTTATAGACAAAATAATGTAGAAGAAGATATTCAAATTAAATCTAATATAAAGAATACTAAAGAATATAGTACAGTTAATATAGTACAGTTTCTAGAACATTTCTTTTACTGTATTTTAATATTTTTTTGGATAATGTCCAATCGTCTGCCGCATTAGCAAGAAAAAAAATTATTTTTTGTCTATTTAGTTTTTATGCACGTGACGATAAATTTATTTAAAGTACCAGAAAAAGAAGTCACGTGATCAGCATTTAATAAATTAAATTCTAAAAATTAATCTTTAAAAATTCACCAAAAATCAGGAAATGAAGGTAAAGATTCGAAAAAGATTTCATTTTAAAGGAATTTTTATGATCTTTCTCGTGATATAAATTTTATAACCCTCAAATTATTATTTTAAATGCAAACTTAAAAAAAGTAAAAAAAAACAGCTTAAAAATTTAATTTAAAAAAATCTAAGAAGAATTTTTCAAAAATCGGTCTTAGTGCACCCCTACACTATAAGAAGAATCGCCATGCAAAATTTCAGCCCTTTAGGTCCAGCGGTTTGGTCTGTGCGTTGTATGTCAGTCAGTCAGTGAATGAATGAATGAATGAATGAGTCAGTTACGGAACTGTTTTATATATATAGATATATATATATATATATAGATGTGTGTGTGTGTGTATGTATATATATGTGCAGTGGCGCACCCAGGATTTTTTCTTGGGGGGGGGGGGACCAAGATGAACGGATGAAAATATTTATAATGCATGGGGAGTTGCCAAGATGAACGGATAAAAATATTTATAATGCAAAATCAATATTCATAATGCAATTTCTATTTCTTTTCTTTCTATATATATATATATATATATATATATATATATATATATATATATATATATATATGAGGCGGTGAAAGGCAAAGTGATGTAAGTCACATTTTCAACTTTTTTTATTTGAGGGCAAAACTGTAATCTCCATGTTCAATTTATAGTAGAATTGCAAATAATTGTCATTTTAAATATTATAACAATTATTATGAATTATAATTTGTTCAATTTATAGTGGAATTTTTTGTAGTTTTTGCAGTAAAATGCTTTTGCCTTACACCACTTGACTTGCTGACTTACATCGCTTTGCCTTTCACCGCCTCATATATATATATATATATATATATATATATATATATATATATATATATATATATATATATATATATATATATATATATATATATATATATATATAAAAGAGCTTGTCTGTTTGTTTGTCCGCTATAGAATCATAGACTGTTTCACTCACAGGGACCAAATTCGGCACAGTTGATGTTTAGGACCCAAGAAACTTAAATCAGCAAAAACGAAGTTTGGGTCTCAATTAGCTTTTTTTAAATTAATTTTTTAATGTTTTTTTGTGCCCGTAAGAGGTGCGAGTTACTCCCTGTGGATACAAACCGTTTAGTGAAATCCGAACCTTCCCTCTTCCCCCGCGAAGGGAGAAGAGGGGTGCGCGGAAAGGGGGAGAGCTTCATGGTAATAACCTTTGGCCTAACTGAATGAGTCCAAACCGTTGGACATAAAGAGCTGAAATTTTGCATGGTGATTCTTCTATAGTGGAGTTTATAGTGGAGGGATGAACTGAGAAAGATTTTTGAAAAATTCTTCGATTTTTTAAAATTAAATTTTTAAGCTGTTTTTCTAATTTTTTTTAAGTTTGCATTTAAAATGATAATCCGAGGGTTATAAAATTTATATCACGAGAAAGATCATAAAAATTCCTCTAAAACGAAATTTTTTTCGAATCTTTACCTACCTCCCTTTTCTGATTTTTGGTGAATTTTTAAAGATTAATTTTTAGAATGCAATTTATGAAATGCTGATCACGTGGCTTCTTTTCTTTTTGTGATACTTTAAATTAATTTTGCGTTACGTGCATAACAACGAAATAAATTGACAAAAGAAATATTAAAATAAGGCAAAAGATAAAATTTAACTACTAGACTAACTGAGATGGGAGTTTTTTAAGAATGCAGTTCAAATTAGTATGTTTTAACACAACTTTCCCGGCTCTGCTTTTTGTCTTTTGTTATTTGCAGTTTTTCTCATCGCTTGAACCGATTTACAATTTGCTTTTTCTACGGTGTTTGGCCTTAGGAAAATTTAAAATCGAATTACAATTCGCCTTTTCAACGGTTTTTGGCCTTGGGAAAATTAAAAACCGATACGGTTTTTGGCCTGTCGACAATAAAAAACCGAATCACCAAAGTAAGGAAAATAGGCTTCATGTGAAATCGCGCCTTACTTTGAATAAATAAAGGGGATAATGCATCTTGCACTTTACCTCTTGGGTGATGTGGAAAAAAGTGCGTCTCTTGGGTTTTGGGGAACAAACTGAGCTTTCAAGGAAAAAATAAATAATAAAGGCAAATGTAAATTATAAAGCTTATTTCTAATTAAACAGTGGATCAAACAAATCTAAATCTAATTAAACAGTATCTAACAAATATAATTAAGCAGTAAACTTATTTAATCCAAACGTGCGAATCACGCAACACTGTGTTATTAATTCTCAATAAAATCAGACGTATAATCAGACGAAGGTCCGCAAGCTCAAAGTTTCTTTCTTTTTTATTGTTTGTATATCATTTCAGTAGAAACGCGCTAAGCGCAATTTGTCTAGCCAGATGAACATGAAGAGCGGGGGATGCAGACCAGTATTTTTTTGATGGAATGCATCAAAATTTTTATATCTATATATCTACCCGGGCATCGCCGGGCAATAATGCTAGTATATATATATATATATATATATATATATATATATATATATATATATATATATATACATACTCTTAGGCAATAAAAAAACTACGCACCAAGAAGGGGTAATGCAAATTGGACACAAATTGATATGCATACAGGTTTCGACGGAAGATGCAAAAATTTAAAGCTTGGTGGCCAATGAATGAACATGTACCGCATCAGCGCATCTTAACTGCGCAACTGGCAGGATATTAAAGAGAAGATATTTCGATTCCAGGTCATAAATTCTTTGCGAATTTCATTCCGTGTACTCAGGTAGGAAGCAACTACGTCTCGCATACAGGTGTGCGAACAATATGCTTAGATGTCGGCATTTGAGAGAGGACGTGTAGTTGGGCTCAAAGAAGCCTGTTGGTCTAATCGGCAATTCACTCGACATTTGGATAGAAGTGATGCCACTATTAAATGATGTTCGCAGGAATGGGTGAACCATGACTGAACACAGCGTCAAGAAGGAAGCGGTCGGCCTAGAGACACGGCAGAATGCGAGTCCGAGCAATCGTCAGAGCGGCACCCACAGCCCCAGATTCATCATTATCATCGATCGTACGTGCAGCTGGTGCTTCAGTGACCGCAAGGACCCTTCATAGGCGGCTCAGAGACAGGGGGGTGAGCTCACGGTGCCCCTTGGGCCGACTACCATTGACCTGTGTACACCGACAAGCACGTTTGCGGTAGCACGTTTGCGGTGCACATTCGACCTCGAATGTCACTGACTGGAGTAGAATTGTCTTCAGTGATGAGTCCGGCATCGAACTGAGCCCCTATGACCAGCGAATACGTGTCTGGAGACGCCCGGACAACGATTGGATAACAACCTTATTGTCTTCCGCCATACGAGCCGACAACCAGGAGTGATGGTCTGGGGTGCCGTTTCATTTGATAGCAGGACCCCTTTGGTTGTCATCCGCGGCACCCTTACAGCACAGCGGTACGTCGACGATATTCTAAGCCCCGTTGTGTTGCCCTTCATAACTCGCCATCTTGGCCTTACATTTCAGCAAGGTAATGCCCGCCCGCACACGCCGAAAGTTTCTACTGCTTGGCTTCGTGCTTGCCCAACGCTACCTCGTGTTTGCCCAACGCTACCAAGGTCGCCGGATCTCCCCCCCCCCCCCATTGAGCACGTTTGGGGCATTACGGGCAGGGTGCTCCAACCTGCTCGGGATTTTGACGATCTAACGCGCCAATTGGACAGAATTTGACACGATATCCCGCAGGAGGACACCCGCCACCTCTATCAATCAATGCCAAGCCGAATAACTGCTTGCATAAGGGCCAGGGGTGGACCAACGCGTTATTGACTTTTTCACTTTGTGAAACTCTTGAATAAATCAAATTTTTCTCAAATTGTAATGATTTGTTTTTCTGTACATGTACATCACATCTACCGATTTTCGTCCCATACGGATAACTCCTTGGTGAGTCGTTTCTTTTTTGTCTAAGAGTATATATATATATATATATATATATATATATATATTATATGATAAATACGACGATCAATGTATACAATTGATGTAATATATATATATATATATATATATATATATATATATATATATATATATATATATATATATTTATAAGAAAATCGTAAAGGATAATTTTATAGATAAAATAATTTGGAAGAAAATATTCAAATTAAATCTAATATAAAGAATACTAAAGAATATAGTACAGTTAATATAGTACAGTTTGTAGAACATTTCTTTTACTGTATTTTAATATTTTTTTGGATAATGTCCAATCGTCTGCCGCATTAGCAAGGTAAAAAAAAAATTTTTTGTTTATTTATTTCTTATGCACGTGACGATAAATTTATTTAAAGTACCAGAAAAAGAAATCACGTGATAGGCATTTAATAAATTAAATTCTAAAAATGAATCTTTAAAAATTCACCAAAAATCAGGAAATGGAGGTAAAGATTCGAAAAACATTTCATTTTAAAGGAATTTTTAGGATCTTTCTCGTGATATAAATTTTATAACCCTCAAAACAATTTTTTAAATGCAAACGTAAAAAAAGTTTAAAAAAAAGCTTAAAAATTTAATTAAAAAAATCTAAGAATTTTTGAAAAATCTTTCTTAGTGCACCCCGACACTATAAGAAGAATCACCATGCAAAATTTCAGCCCTTTAGGTCCAGCGGTTTGGTCTGTGCGTTGTATGTCAGTCAGTGAATGAGTAAGTTACGGAACTGTTTTATATACCGGGTGATCCAAAAGTCAGGACGAACTTTAAAAATGAATAATTCGAAAACGAATAAAGAAAAAAAGGAGCGGTTTGCACCAAACGGATGGAAAAGAAGCCGGGTTTTGTGTGGCAACGAAAAAAATAGTTCTGTTGGCGACCAACAGATGGCGCTATAGTTTTATTTCACCAAAAGATGATCTACAAATGAAAAAATGTTTACAAGTTACAAGTCAGCTTTATTACAGTTAATTACAGTAAATGTTCAATGTGCTGTTCATCATTCAGAAGTACTGCTGTGAGACGAGTCACCACACCGTTCACAGCATTGAGTAGCATTTCTTGCGTTATGGCAGACACATTATGGCGGATGGCATCTTTCAGTGCTGCTAGTGATGCCGGTTGGTCATGGTACACTTTTGACTTCAAGAATCCCCACAGCCAAAAGTCACAGGGTGTCAGATCGGGAGATCTTGGAGGCCATGCGTGATTAAAGCATCGACTGATAATGCGATCCTCCCCAAATGTTGAGGAGTTGTCTGCAGGCGTTGCACATGCAGAGCATTATGAGGTGGTGCTCCATCTTGCATAAAGGTGACTGTTTGGAGTGCCTGTCGCGCTAGCAGTTCAGGAATAATGTTGTTCTGTAACAGTGCTGCATATCGCTGACCAGTGACAGAAACTGTTTTGAAACCCGTCTTTGTGACTTCATCGAGAAAAATGGACCAATTATGAAATCAGCATTAAAGCCACACCAGACTGTCACTTTAGGCTGTTGTGGCTTTACTGCTGATTTACTGCAGGGGTACCTCAACAAATGCATGTGGATTTTCTGTGGTCCACACTCGACAATTGTGGGTGTTAACAGCGCCAGAGAGTGTGAAATGCGCTTCATCTGTCTAAAGCACAGTGTGAAGCCAGTCGTGCTGCTCTTTCATCTTATTGAATACCAAATTCGCAAAATCTTGGCAAGAGTCGAAGTCAAGAGGTTTCAGTTCTTGGTTATGTTGCAACTTGTAGGGATACCGTTTCAGGGTTATTCGCAGTGCTCTCCAGACACGACACTCCTGTCTGCCTCGAAACTTCTCGAGCACTGCACTCCCCATGTGCAGAAACCGCCGACATGGATTGCACCGTTGCTCCACTGTCGTGGCAACAGCAGTGCCTGCTGAGGGGCGTCCACTTCTTGGACGTGAAGCCAAAGAACCTGTAGCTTCAAATTTCATCATCATTTTGTTCCATGCAAAAGACGTTATTGGTCTTTTGCTATCTCGCATACCCTTCATGTAGCGATATGCTCGCAATGCCGGAATGACACTTTCCGAATTCTTATAATACAGTTTAACTAAGAGGGCTTTCTCAACTATGGACAGCATTTCGATGCATATAAGCTTCGACTACCATTACCTGCTGCAGTTGTTCCTTTTTATATCGTTTGTTGCTTTGCATAATCCTATATCAGAAATCCGACCGCGCCATTTGTTGGTCGCCAACAGAACTAATTTTTTTTTCGTTGCCACACAAAACCCGGCTTCTTTTCCATCCGTTTGGTGCAAACCGCATCTTTTTTCTTTATTCGTTTTCGAATTATTAATTTTTAAAGTTCGTCCTGACTTTTGGATCACCCGGTATATAGATATATATATGTGACATGGGGAAAACGGCCGCCGGTCACTGCACTGAAGATGCCGCAACCCCACATCACGGTGAAAGCATTTTAGTTCGCTGGATTACTGGACGATACTCTGGCCGAAAGAATCAGAAGTTGACACAAGGTTTCTCGAAACACATCTTTATTAAAATCGCCGGCCCCTCTGCCGGGTGTTTCATAGCAGGCAAAATATTGCAGAGTGCGTCTAAATTTAGACATCAGATAGTTTTATAAAGTCATCCCATCACGTGACACAGAGGTGTGACTTACTTTTTGATTGGATAAAAGTTATTTGTTGATGCTTTGATCTGATCTAATTTTTATGGACGCCGCGTCGCGTCTAATTTCGTTAAAAAGTCAGCCATCTTTGATGATATTACCAAAGACTGTAACAATGGAATGTAACACGAATGCCCAAGGGAAAATTAAGTACTTAATAAGATTAAAAAGGGGTATGTAATTTTGAATAGTAAAGTGATGACTTAATAGTTTTTAAATGTTAAGAGTGTTGAATTAAGGCATTACTAGTTTTTTAATATTATATACATATATATATGTGTGTGTGTGTGTGTGTTTGTTTGTGTGTGCGCGCGTCTTGTGAAACAGAACTTTACTGGACATTAATGACCATAGATGGCGTTAGGTGTCCTAAATAAGAACTGTTAGTTTTTTTTTATATATATATTATATAATTTTTGCTTGTTGTGCGGAAATGACGTCGCAGCTCTTTGTTGAGAATGTGTGTTAATACGGAGAAAAGCGCTCTGTAAGTTTAGTGATGTCAATTTTTATGTCTTTATAAAGGATATTATAATGATGTATCTCCTTTTATTTGAGTTGGATTAATGTGTCGTTGCCGTTTTAAAGTACTTCTGAACTACCCAGGTATAAGTTTGAAAAGGATTTAGTTTTCCAGTATGGGAGGATTCTTTCTTTGGGCAGTAAAGAGTGTGTTTTCTTTTGGTATCTTTGTTTGCCTGCATATATCAGGTCGTTATAGAAATTTAGTGTATTGAAGTTTTTTTCTCTAAGTGCTGGGAAATTACATGGTGTTTCAGAAAGAATCAACTGATTTGAAATAAGTATATTATGAAAAATATTGAATGTAGAATTTTAAAGTAAATTTTATATTACATGACTAATCGTAAAGTTTTTTTCAAACCAAATGAAAGGTGCTCAATATGCCCATCTTTGGATGCACGACTTATGTTTATATCGTAGGCAAATTCGGCCCAAACTTTTGCGAGCATGTCTGCATACATCGCTTCCACGGCTGTTATGCGTACACAGACAACCCGTGTCTTGGAATTGTTTATACCATCGCCTAATGCTCCGAGAGGTAGGAACTTCAATCTACCAGAGTTTAGTCGACGAAAATCACGCTGAACAGTTGTTACGGACTCACACATCGCAAAGCGTAGAACCCAAAACGATTTCTGTTGTGCAGTCGCCATCTTTCCAAACACTGAAGTGACGGGCGAAAGAAGAGCGTTAGCGCTACTTGTCGACAACTGCGTGAAACTCGAGATTTTCCTCTTTCTGCCTATACATTATTCGATCAAAACGGATTAAAACATGAATGTTATGATTTTTTCTTAAATCGGATGATTCTTTTTGAAACACCCTGTATTTTATAATTACTTTTCCTAACATTTAAGTGGCGTCCGCGACAGCACATTTTCGGTTTTAACTGCTCAGATTAATTTTTTAAATTATCTTTTAAAGTGTAAACTCAGTTTTGGAAATAAATATGGAGACTTTAAAGTTTAAACGCAAGGTTTCCCGTTCTTCTTTTACAAAGACTGCTAATACTTTGAAACCAGAACTAGTTAGCGATGATATCGACTTAGGTTTAGTAACAGATAAGTTTACTAAATTGCAGAATTTGCATTTAGCATTAAAAGAACTCGACGACCAAATTCCTGACTTGTTGATAGAGGGGAAGGCTTCGGAAAAATATGTCTCAAATGAAATTGAAACCGCGAAGTATATTCAGAGGGTTTTAGCACCCTGACCCATCAAGTAAATGAAAAATTACAAATTCTTGAGGAAACGGGTTTCGAGACTATGTCACAGGAGGGTTCTAATATACGTATCTTGTCGTAAAATTAAAGCATACACTGCTCTTAAAGAACGTTTCGGGAAAAATGAATTATTAATTGAAGTTTAAGTCAGGAAATTAATTAAACTAATTATTTCTAATGTTAAGGTAGAAAGCAAAGGTAAATTGCCCCTTGATAGACTTTATGATAAAATTGAAGCTCAGTTGAGGGCTTTAGAATTTTTAGGTTTGAAATCAAAAGATAACACATCGTGGCTGTATCCGATGGTGGAATCGAGCCTTACGGAAGCAGTTTTAAAGGCGTGGCAGAGGAGTTCGCTCTTTTATCAGCCAGAAGGAACCGACTTTTCTCACCTCACAAATTTAATGAAATTTATAAAGGCTGAAGTGGAGGGTGAGGAAAGATTAAAACTGGCACGTAGTGGGTTTGATAGTATCAATCATAAAGAGGATTATCATGATAGAGCACTAGGAAAAAATAAGCGTAAGTTTAAATTTAAGAAACCGGCAAATAATTCTACTGCCTCAGGTTTCCTTATAACTAAAGATCGTTCTTATATTTTTTGCAGTAAAACACATGATAGTAAAAATTGCTACGATTCACGTTTAATGACTCTTGATGAAAATATTTCTAAAATTAAAGAGAAAAGGTGTTGTTTAAAATGTTTAGAACCCAATCATGTCGCAAGAGTCTGTAAACAATTTGTCCGTTGTTATGCTTGTGGTAAATCGCATTTAATTTCTCTTTGCCCGAAAATGCATACTAGATGTGAATTTTCGACAGAGAAGCCAGTAATAAAAAACATACAAACGGCTACTGCCAGACAAATGTGTAACGCGGAAGTTGCGTTAATGACGTTGCGGGTAAAAGCTACTAGGGTTAGTAAGACAAGAAACGTTAGAGTACTGTTAGATTGTGGGTCCCAGAAATCTTATACACTCATGTCCGTAAATTAAGGATAATACCACCTCCGGCAAATAAAGGTTCAGAAATAAAACAAACGTGACTTATTCATAAAGCCCATTTATTAAAAAAAGATAAAGAACAAAAAAGAAGGTGTATGTATGATACCATTCATAAAAACTATGATTTTTGCTCCCTGGAGCAATGGTAAAAAATATCTCCTTTACAAAAACTTAATATTACATGGTTGGTATGATGGTTAATACATTGTATGTCTCCCATGCGATGAAATACAGTCCGTACAACGCCTAGACATGCTGAGTATCAAATTATCGAGCTGATCTTGGAGAAGATTGCTCCACTTAGCAAGCAATGCTCTCCCAAGTTCCAGTACACATGTTGGAGGTGGTTGACGGGCTGCAACTCTTTGGCAAAGCATGTCCCACACATGCTATATCGGATTCAAGTCAGGTGAGAATGCTGGCCATTCCATAGGGTGATATCCTCAGATTGAAAGCATTCGTTTACAATGTTTGCTCGGCGAGGACGGGCGTTGTCCTCCATAAACACAAATTCTGCGCCCATGGCACCCCGAAACAAACGTACATGTTGTTCCCAGAATGATGTCCCGATAAATGTGGCCGTTCCTGGTTCTGATTTGAACATGCAGATCTGTTCTGGAGCCCAGTATAATTCCACCCCAAACCAGCAATCCTGCACCACCGTAACGGTGTCGTTCAATGATGTTTTCTTGGTGGTAACGGGTACCTGGCGTTCTCCATATGAAAGTGCGGGGTGAATCAGACTGCAAGCTAAACCTGGACTCGTCGGAAAACATCACACAAGCCCACTGTGACGATGTCCACATTGCATGTTCTCTACTCCAGACTAATCGCTGCCGACAGTGAGTTGCCGTGAGCGGAACACATCTGACAGGCCTGCGAGCATATAGGCCAATATTTCCCAAACATCTGTACGCAGTTTGCCTTGAAACTGTGGCACCTGTGGCTGCAGATAGCTGACGAAACAGGTCGAATGCTGTGCTCCGTCTGGTTCTTTTGGCAGTTACTGCCAAATACCGGTCTTCATTCGGCGTTGTAACTCGGGGGCGACCTGTACTGGAACGTCTACTGACATTTCCATCATCTTGCCAAAGCCTAGAGATGACACTTTGGGCAATTCCAAGTTCCTCGGATACTTCCATCTGAGTACACCCACATTTCAGGCTGCCGATAATTCTACCACGTAAAAAATCCTCCACATGCGTCCTCTGTGTCATAACTATTCGGTTATGGCGCTGGGCGGCCATACCAACCATGTAATATTAAGTTTTTGTAAGGAGATATTTTTTACAATTGCTCCAGGGAGCAAAAATCGTAGTTTTTATGAATGGTATCATACATACATCATCTTTTTTGTTCTTTATCTTTTGTTTAATAAATGGGCTTTATGAATAAGTCACGTTTGATTTGTTTCTGAACCTTTATTTGCCCGAGCTAGCATTATCCTTAATTTATGGACATAGTGTATTTTGGAGTTAGGTTTACCAATAGTTTCTAAGGAAACAGTAGCTCATTCTTTATTTGCAGATGCTAGAACCGACCCAAAACTGCACAATAAATATCGAGTAAAGTTGTGTTCCTAGAGTCAGCATAAATATCCAGATTTAGAGTTTGACATTTTAGATCAAGATGTAATTTGTGGTGATATACCACGAGTATCGAAAGGTCCAATATTAAAAGAATTAAAGCGTAACAAAATTTAGTTATCTGATGTAGGATCAGATTGTCCTAAAATCGAGATGCTCATTGGCAGAGATATTTATGGAAAAATTCTCACAAGACTTATAAAGCAATTAAAAGAGGATTGACAGCGGTTTGTACAAAATTAGATTGGGTCGTTTGTGGTGCATATAATGATTTTTCTACTTCTAAAGAAGAAAGTGCATCAATATTGTGTAGTTTAGCAGTCCGGGACTTTGAAATTTCCGATCTTTGAAATTTTGAGACGATCGGATTATTAGATGCTCAGCAAAACTTGACGAAAACTGCCGAGGAAGAAATTGTTCGCGAACAATTTTTGAATTCCCTCACAAGAAACGAAGATGGTCGCTATTGTGTGGGTTTACCTTGGTTAGGGTATAATATAGAGTTGCCATCAAATCGTCATGTGGCCGAAAATAGACTGTTCAGTGCCACACGAAGACTTAAGTCTCTGAACAAATTTTACGATAAGGATTTTAGGAACAAATTTTACGATAAGGGATTACGATAAGGTTTTTAAAGAATAGATGGATGAGTGTGCAATTGAAGTGATGCCAGAGGCTGAACTTAATTCTAAGGGATATTACCTTCCACATCACACCGTGTTCAAACCAGATAGTATCACTACTAAAATAAGATCTGTTTTTGACACGTCGTGTAATATTAACAGATCACCTTCCCTTAATGATTGTTTATTTAAAGTACCCAACTTCATTGAAGAAATATCTTCAATTTTGCTGAGGTTTAGAGAAAAATGCATTGGGGTTACCTCTGATATTAGGCGTGCATTTTTACAGATAAGGTTAAGAAAAGACGATAGGGATTTTGTGAGATTTTTATGGTGGCAGAAAGGGAATGTCCTCAAGGTAGTATTTCGCCATACCAGGGTAGTTTTTGGAGTGACATTCAGCCTATTCTTATTAGGGGGAGTTATTGTTTTTCATTTGTCCCAAGTACCAACAGAACAAAAGTTTATCACCCAAAAATTAGATAGGTCTTTTTATATCGATAATTGTGTAACTTCTGATTGTAATCAATTTTCTATGTCAATAGATGGCAGCATGTTACAGACCGCAAAAAATGAATGTAAGCGCATGTGCAATGCGATACTGTAGTCAGAGAGCGATGTGAAATGAGCGGTATCTGACGTATACGGCCAGCCGCTAAGTGTTCTAAATGTTTCAAATAAAACCTTTTGTTGTTGTTGGTTATGAAAGTATTAACTGTTTGATCTCCCGCTCTCCAGCAACCAGAAGTTAGCCTTGTTAGCAAAGAGCTAACATGTAGATAACGAGAAAGAGGTCGAGGATTTTATGAAATATTCTACTGAAATTCTAGCAATACCAGCAAAGCTCCAGCAGTCCGAAGCAAAAATGAAATTGCTTAGGTGGATCTTTGGTTCAGTAGAGAAAGATGTTGGTTTAATACCGATGGATTTGAATTCAGATTCCACACTAAAGGATCCCGTGCCAGTGTTAGGGGTTATTTGGGACAGAGAAGAAGATAACCTTTCTATTAGCATTAGAACTGCATCACTTTGACAAAATTTGTTTAAAAAAATTCACTTTCAGAAAGAGAAGTCCTGTTTGTAACACAGACCATTTTTGACCCACTAAGGTTTTTAACACCTGCTTTATTGCCAGCAAAGCTATTACTCCAGGAAATTTGGGCAATAAAAGCTGACTGGGATACTTTATTGCCGGAGAATATGAAAATAAAATTTTTAAAGTGGCATAGTAATTTGAAAATTCTTTCCAACTTGTAAATACCGCGGCGAATAGGGTTCGGGGATAAAAGTTCCTGGTCACTACATGTGTTTTGTGATGCTAGCCAACATGCCTATGCTACCGTAATTTTTTTTAGGCGTGAACACAACGGAGAAATATTCGTAAATTTTGTAGCCGCTAAATCTAGAGTCGCACCCCTAAAGAGGATTACCATTCCTCGCCTAGAACTTCTGGCGCGTGTCTTGGGTGCGCGCCTTTCCAAATATGTGACGGAAGCTAAATGCCACTAAATGATATTCCAAAACATTTTTGGATCGATTCCACCACAGCCTTATCTTGGATTAAAAGAAATGATCTATGGGGGACGTTTGTGGGCAACCGAGTTAAGGAAATTTGTTCTGTCACAAAATGTAAATTAGTGGTCATATGTCCCGAGTCAATCAAACCCGGCTGACGTGCCTTCCCGAGGTTGTTCCCCTCTTCAGTTTTCTGAGCTTGGTTGGTGGAAAGGACCTATTTGGCTAAAAGAACCTAGAGATAATTGGACTAAGCTAGATGTTAAACCCAATGAGAATTTGGTTTTATCTCAGTGCAGTAAAGGAGTAAATTTAAATATAAATATAAATGTAATGGTAATTCCTGAAAAAAATAAATGGTTTGAGAGATTCTCCAAATTATCAAAAAATGTAATAGTTTTTAGTTAGGTAAAAATATTCATCAGAAACTGCCAAGGGCAAATGGTGAATAAAGATCCTTGTCTGTCAGCTTCCGAGGTGCAGGAAGCCAAGAGCACACTTCTTTTGCTGCTTCAGATGGAGAGTTTTCTGCGTTACGCAGCGAGATCAGAGTGGTCCAAGGAGAGTAGCTACAAAAATTATCGAACGGCACGATAATTATGCTTTTAGATACCCTATTTTGCTACCTTCTAAGCATCATATTGTTGAATGTTTAATAAGAAAAATATCATTTAAGAAATTCCCATGCAGAAATACAAACTTTCACTGTCATAATCCGAGAGGAAATGTGGATAATTGCCGCCAGATGCACTATAAGATCAATTGTTAAGAAATGTGTACGATCTAAGAGATTTTCAGCAAAACATATGACAACAGTACCCATTCAATTGCCATTAGACAGAGTTCGAGACGCATCTACATTTGAAATTACCGGTATCGATTTATGGAGCCCTCTGATTCTCCGATCTAAAACTAAAGCCTGGGTAGTTTTATTTACATGCACCGTTTACAGGTGCGTGCATTTGGAACTTGTGACTTCCGTAAGTACGTCAAGTATCACATTTTTACTATAAATCTCCCCGTACAATCTCTCTTAACGTTTTTCCCTCAAAATGCTCATCACAAATTATTGCTTCTTTATTTTTGGGTACTTCCATCTCCACATTTTCTATTTCCCAAAATTTCTCCAAAGCTTCGTTTAAACCAGTATTATCCTCAATGAACCCACAATGTACATTTCCCTCAATTGCAATGGGTATGCTCTCACTAACTACATATCCAAAAACTGTATTTTGAAGAATCAAATTACTATTAGCAGGATAAATCTGACCTGGCTGTAACAGCTCATAAAAGATTTCAGCGCTCAAAAGAAAATCTACGCGACCTGGCACTGGCACATTAAAGTTTTCATCCGCTAGGTTTACATAGCTTAATTCTAGCACATTTACCTTAAGCATTTTTGACAGCAAGAAATCTGTAATCCTGGATACAACTAAAAAATCTAATTTTCTTTCAAAATTTCCCTCAAGATTGAAAATTGTTGCACTAACCACAGATTTAAGTGTTGTGGAGGTATCTCCTATCCCGCAAACTCTTTTTAAACTGAGACTATTCGCACAGTCTGTCGTCATGTAATTATTCATGGCCCCTTGAATCAAAACAGCTCAATCGTCCCTCAAAAAACAATTCACAGTACTGAGCAAGACGGTTTTAATCCCTCGCGCAGAAAGAACTGAATTATTGTTTTGACTCTGGAAGGCCGGCGCAACATTATCTGTTGCCGGTGCTAAAGTATGTCTGAGGTCAAAGCACGCTAGATTGGGGGTTTGACTCATATCCATAGATGCTCTTTCTTTTGGAAGTTGGTGGTGTTCAAGGACATTTTTCTCTTTCGAATAGCATAGAGAGGAGTGATGTTTTTTGGAACAAAAATAGCATGAGCCCTTTGACTCGCAAGCCGATTTTTTGTAAGATCTTAGACAGTTGAAACATAGACGATTTCTCTTCACCACATCAACTTTTTCATTGACGGATAGCGCTTTGTACTTTTGGCATTTAGATACGATACGACTAACTTTTTCCTCGCAATATAATATGCATTGTGAATCTTTCGCTTCAGTTAAAAATGATTTAGACACATTTCTCGAATATTAATTTTTTTGATAACTGGAATTCGAGGTCATGGTTTTTCACCGTGAAGCAAAATATACATCGATCTCTTTACCCAGCTGTATGGGTTCGAACCAGGTATCAGCTTGCCTTACGCTTTTAAAGAAAGAAGTTTCTTTTTCCAATGTTTGAAATAGTTTATTTGAGACCAAGTTTTTTTAATGTTTCGAAATCTCACTTTTCTCAATTTTAGGTAGTCGTTAGTCGAGATGTAAATTGTAAATGCGTCTCATTTGTCTGACGTACTGCCTTTCTAAATTGCTGTAAAACATCTTGCGGCGATGGTTCGAATTCTCGTAAGACGATTGTTTTGTCTTTTAAATAGTCGCGAAGCTCATCATCTTCGATATACGTCAGCACATTTGAGGCCTTCTCACCTAGCAAATTTATAAGAATTTCAACTTTGAACTTCTCTGGCACATTTTTCGTGTGAAAAGCCCTTTCCAGGGATGCAAAATATAGCACCCATCTTTCGGGTTTGGTAGGAACTCTAAAAGTTCGGACACCTTTCACAAGAGAATCTAAAGATTCACTTTTCTCAACCGGATTTTCTTTTTTCGGGGAAATTTCTTTCGTTTCAGCTCTGATTTTAGCCAATTCTAACTCGGCTCGTGCTTTCTCTAGCTTAATTTTTTCAAAATCTATCTCCTTATTTTTAATTCTAACTCCTTCTGCTCTTCCTATTTTCTAGTTTCCACAATCTCTGTAATTAATTCCTCAACAAAATCAGGATCCTTTTTAAATTTCTCAGAACGTTTTATAATATTTGTTAACTCGATCACAGACATTTTGTCAGTTACTGCTTCATTTAGATTTACGGCGACAAACCGAAGATCATCTTTTATCGCGTTCTTAAACATTATATCAGTGACTCAGTAACTACGGGTTAAATCTCATAAAAACAGAAATTAATCACTCAATAAATCCCAGTTTTAAAATTCAGAACTCATTAAATCACAGATATTCACTAATGTACCATAAAGGATATTATCCTACTTCTCTTTCTGGAACATCACAAATCGAAATCCTCATAGAAACCGGAGGTTAACACACAAAATATCCCTTTCTGAGGCTCTGACGGACCAGATATCAGCTCAGGACATCAAACACAAGGTATACACACATGGACTGTATAATAACACAATTTATTAAATATCTCAGTAAAAGACTCAGACCCATCGGTTACTGCGGTCACAATAATCGCATGACACGTCTCACGATGAACACTGACAAACAAACACACTCACTAGGCCGCTGCTGCAACAGCGCTTCGGGTTGGTTCAGAACAATAATTACTCCACACCAACGGCGACGGAGACGAAAATCATGTATCTTCGTTGTTTCGCATGCGTATTACAAATAAATTTTCACTCCCCCGGTTCGTCTCCGTCTCTGCGGTTTCAAGTTGGAAAATGTTCAAGTTTTGTCTCTGCCACCATGTTCGACAGCCAATCAGACTAGAAAGAGAAGATTATGCGCGTGCGCAAATGAATTGCCTCTTCTCCCCGTCTCCTAGCGGCGTGAAAGCTCTTATGACAGCCACATAGACACTAGCGCTTCTTTCCCAACGGGGCTCCCTATGCGTGGAACAGTCCATTTGAATTTAGAGGTGGGATAGGTTAGGTTTAAGGGTGGCGCCATCTATGCGCTACTCTACGATTCACTTGTCTGTTACAAGTTGTTCGCTTCTCTTGTGTGCATCAAGTTAGGTTCGCTTTTCTTGCCTGTTTCAAGTTAGTTCTGTGACAAAATGTCTGAAGTTCTTTCAACAAAACGGGCCTTATCAGAGCCAAACAATTCTTCTGAAATTGTTTAAAAAACGGAATCCACTTTAAACCATAGGTCTCAGTCTAAATAACACTCATGAGCATATTTGACCATACAGTTACAAATCAACCAACCAACCCAATAGTCCAAATTTAATATTGTCTGTGTCATTTTTTAAAAATTTCTAATAAAAAAATCTTCTAAATAAGGGTTAGCAGAATTTGAGATAAAAGCTATCTTGCTCTTTAAAAATGATTTAATCATTATCAACCTGAATTAAAATTAAGGTATAAACTGAAGCTACTAAATGAATAAGATTATAAAGGTACTAATTACGGCTACTAGGTTATCTAGTGTAATATGTACTCAACTTTTCTTAGAATTAGATCTCATGAAATCCCAAGAAACATAAAATATTAATCTCTATTACCCCAAAAAGTTACAGAATTTACAGTGTTTCATTTTGCTCTCTTTGGTAATTGTAAAAATGCACCTAGCATCCTTCAATTTATAGCCACAGCTTCGAAAGGTACTGGCTTTTGAGGTTATTGAATATTAGAAGTTCATTAGTATTGTTATATATAATACAAATGATAAATGCAATCTTTTCAGGTAAGTAATTTTTTTAGTAATTTTTATAAAATAAAATTACTAAATAAATAAAAAAAAAGCAATGTGCAGTAGTATCACATAAAATATGCCCAAAGACTTGTATGATCATAACACAAGAAATAAAAATGTTGAATACAGAACTTTAACGTTATGTTTCAAAATGCTCTATATCTTTAAACAACAAAATAAAAACCCATTAAACTAATTTCTACACTTAATGAGCAGTATAATAAATAGAAAAAAAACGTTCAAACATTAATAACTGCAACAGCATACGTATTTAAAAAATATAAATAGATTTAAAAAAAAATTAGTAATTCAGGGTGTCAGTAGATGGCACCACGCTTAAACCTAACCTATCCCACCTCTAAATTCAAATGGACTGTTCTACGCATAGGGAGCTCCGTTGGGAAAGAAGCGCTAGTCACATAGACAGATGGCAAAATGTGTCTGTCTTTCGTTGCTGTCGCCGTTAGTGTGGAATAGCATAAGAGTGACGGAAAAGGAAGGTGCTGGGAGGGTATATATTGTAATGACGACAGCACATTCCACAAGCGGTGGACGGGAATGCCTTTCGCTTCCACGTGTGGTATTCGGAGAACCATATTGCAAAGAAAAACTTGATATGAAAGGGTGCAGCAGTTGAACAACAAACTTGGCGGCAGTTGAACTCCAAATGATTTTTTTTCTATTCCAGAGAAGTCGTATATTTTCAGACTAATAAGGAGACGACGGAGGGGCGGTGCAACCTTTTCATCTCCATTCACAGTTAAACAAATCGAGAAGGCACCGCACGGGGGAACACATCGTTGTCGAAGAACGTTCATCAAGAGGCGCGAGAGATGTCCAGTTGAAAGGGAGGACCATTCGCCAAGTTGCATCAGGGGACGACAATTGTGGACCTGTTGCGGAGTGAATTAAACTCCGACACGATTCCCAGAAGGGCAGAGAAGAGCTGGAGTCAGGTGAACGAGAAGTCACCTGGGAAGAACGACTGTTGTTGAATAGCTCCCGAGGAGTTTTGCCGGCAGGCTTTGGAATCTGACGCGTCCCCATGAGATTGTTAAATTTGGCAGTGAGCCACTTCTAAACTGCAAGAGCAGTACTGTAAATCAGTATATATTGTAAACTAGCTGAAAACCCGCACTTCGCTACGGAGTACATTCAAATTAAATACAACGGTCAATGTATGCAATTGATGCCAAAAAAATAAATAAATATATATATATTTATAATAAATACGACGATCAATGTATACAATTGATGTATATATATATATATATAAAAAAATCGCAAAGGATATTTATTTTTTTTCGATAATATCCAATCGTCTGCTGCATTAGAAAGAAATAAAAAAAAATTTTGTCTATTTAGTTTTTATGCACGTGACGATAAATTTATTGAAAGTGCGAGAAAAAGAAATCACGTGATCGGCATTTAATAAATTAAATTTTAAAAATGAATCTTTAAAAATTCACCAAAAATCAGAAAATGGAGGTAAAGATTTATAAAAGATTTCATTTTAAAAGAATTTTTAGGATCTTTCTCGCGATATAAATTTCATAACCCTCAAATTATTATTTTAAATGCAAACTTAAAAAAAGTTACAAAGACAGCTTAAAAATTTAATTTAAAGAAATCTAAGAATTTTTCAAAAATCTTTCTTAGTGCACCCCTACACCATAAGAAGAATCGCCATGCAAAATTTCAGCCCTTTAGGTCCAGCGGTTCGTGCGTTGTATGTCAGTGAATCAGTTACGGAACTGTTTTATATCTTATTAATAAAAGAGAGTGTTTGCGTGCGTGTGTGTGTGTGTGTGCGTGTGTGTATGCGACCCCCAGGCGAATCTGTGAAACTTACAGCCGTGAAATTTGGCACACGGGTAGTGCAGACTATGGGAAGGTGCACCTCGAAGCCCGAATTTTAAATTTTATTCTAGAAAATTTTTTATTTTATGTTTTGTGCGATATTTTATGTTTTTTTTAACTTCAGATTACGATATCTCGGCAAAAATGATCGTAGAATTTTGATCTTTTTACAATCTAAGACTACAGACATTTCTCCTTCAAACAAGACCTCATTTGTTTAAAAATAATTTAAAACAGACTAATATTTTCATCAAAATATTAAATCCACTTTTTCGATAAATTTATGCACTTTTTAGCATCTGCGGTCGATGCTCTTCGTGTTTTTATCTTACAAAGAAAATATTTACATCATCTGGAAGATGAAAGCTTTCTCATTCATATAAACCTCATTTCAAGTCTCTATCTTAAAATTTCGATTTTTAATTGAATTTTAAAGAACAATACGTCAACGCAAATTCCCCGCTTGATTCTTTAAGCGCGGTTTGGATGAATAAATTTTTCACCCATAGGCGAGGGGGAGGGGGGGAAGTTTCGAAGAAAGAATTTTTCGCCCATTCGTGGAGGTTTGGACCGAACGAAATTTCTTGCCCGGGGGGGGGGGGGAGGGGAGAATTTTTCTTCTGGCTGTGACTGTTAGCAGGAAGTGGAATACGTAGCCACAAAATTTAGTTACCTTGATTCGTTGTTTTTTAGTGTTTCCATTCTCTGACAATGATTGCTGAAGAGAGCGGGTCCCTAAACCGTCCTGCTAGAAGGGCGAAGCCCGTGTCATGGGTTATGTCACAGTATAAATAACATAGAAAATGTCAATTTTTTCTATGTTATTTATACTTTAATCAATTTTTAAATTGATTTTGGTTAACAAACATTCTTAAAATCCCGGGCAACGCCATTTGTAATTAGGAATACATCCAGCTTTTCCTTTCTTACAGAACAAAACTCATTTCGGAAGTTTCATTGAAGGTAAAACGAGTAATTTCTGTTGTGGCATCTAAAAAGGTATTTTAAGTAAACAATTAAACTTTGAAGCGTATTCCCATCTTTAACATTACAGTAATAAGCATTACATCTTATTAACAAAAGCGAATGTTTGCGTGCGTGTGTGTGTGTGTGTGCGTGTGTGTATGCGACCCCCAGGCGAATCTGTGAAACTTACAGCCGTGAAATTTGGCACACGGGTAGTGCAGACAATGGGAAGGTGCACCTCGAAGCCCGAATTTTAAATTTTATTCTAGAAAATTTTTTATTTTATGTTTTGTGCGATATTTTATGTTTTTTTTAACTTCAGATTACGATATCTCGGCAAAAATGATCGTAGAATTTTGATCTTTTTACAATCTAAGACTACAGACATTTCTCCTTCAAACAAGACCTCATTTGTTTAAAAATAATTTAAAACAGACTAATATTTTTATCAAAATATTAAATCCACTTTTTCGATAAATTTATGCACTTTTTAGCATCTGCGGTCGATGCTCTTCGTGTTTTTATCTTACAAAGAAAATATTTACATCATCTGGAAGATGAAAGCTTTCTCATTCATATAAACCTCATTTCAAGTCTCTATCTTAAAATTTCGATTTTTAATTGAATTTTAAAGAACGATATTTCAACACAAATTTTATGTGGTTCTTTCAACGTGGTACTCTAGGCGTTGGAATCATTCATTCATAAGAAATGCGCATGCGCACAAGGAAACGTTTTATTTACTTTTGCCGGTGTTCACTTTTTCTGAATTCTGTCAATTTTTGTTTAATTTAGTTACTTTTTTTGCATATTCTTTCTTTTTATGCTTCTGTCTGAAACTCTGGAATATTTTTTATTATCATTCTAATACTTCGAAACTTAAAATGTTTACCAGGGGTGTTTTAAAACAACTGTTAATTATGTTTATGTTTAGCTTTGAGAAAAAATAATTTTGTAAAGGTTTTTTTGGTCTTTTATGCTAAAATAGCACTTACAAATCAAAAAAAGAAACAAAAACTTATCTGTAAATAGCATACCTTTTTTATAAATTGATCAATTTGAAGTAATTTTTAATGAAATTTAGCTAAAACACCTATCATTCTGCACAAAATCCTAAAGCTAATATTTTAAACTAATTTTAGCTTTTGATTGTGGAAATTTGTGGTATGACTTTCTTAAGTAGCATGATTTATTTTTTCTCGATGATATCTTTTTCTTAATTGTCATATTTTGAGAACATAACTTTTTTAAATTAAAAAAAACACAAATAACAGTTTAGGTTAACAAGAATTATTGTCAAGAATTATATTTCACATGATTGGACAAGCCACAGGTCAAGAAGTGTTGAAATTAATGGAGGAAAGGTTAATTTTTTTTACATGCAGTAATTTTTTCATGTCCTGATTCATAAATTAGAATCGATAGCCGATTTATACCTCATTTATATTTTTAGAATTTAACTTCTTACTTCTGTTTAAACTTTTCTTTCTATTTTACCATCATGTTTTGTTTTGCTATTACTGAAGTGTGTAAAATATTTTTCATTGCTTACTACGATTTAAAATTTTTTTTGTATTATTGGCCTGAGTATATCTGCCCGCAGCCTGTACTTTTTTATTCATACTGTTATTTTTTCTACGTTATTTATACTGTATTTAGTTTTTAAATTGATTTGGTATTGTTTACTTTTCAGCTTTTACCGAATGATTTTCCGAATCTTTACCCCGGAAAGAGAAGCGAGACTGGAAGAAATCAGACAACAACAGCAAAGAATAGTTGGACAAAAACCACAGGATCGTCATGATTTGTTAGCAAAAGTGTTTCATCAAAATCAAAAATCACTTATGAGTCTCATCACAAAGGCAAAGATTTTTTGAGAAGTTAGGTGTCATATGTACACCATAACTGCAGTTTTGGCTGATTTAAACTCTGTATTCTCACATTTTGATGCCCCTGTAGCAGTAGTGGATTACATGGTTAACTGGAGTTACTCATTTTGTTCCATTTTAAAGGAATTAGGATGTGGTTTATATGGGAATGGCGTTTAGAAACATACGGCATATGAGGCAGATATTACGGATCAAATAATAGCTAAAGATGACACCACTTCAGTCAGTTCTCACAAAACAACTGTCTCTGTCCACATGTTGCAGAAGCCTCCTCTACACGATTTCTTCATTCGGGAATGGCGTTTAGAAACATACGGCATATGAGGCAGATATTACTGATCAAATATTACGGCCAAAGATAGCAAGTGCCTATAGACAATGCGTGGATTGTCCCGTATTGCCCTCCACTAACCACAATTTTCAATGCCCATATAAACGTAGAGTACTGTAATTCAGTTTTATAGTGTTGCGTGTGAGTGGAGCACTGGTGTGTGGTTTTGAAATGATTTTAGCTTTTACTGGAAATTAGCAGAACATTAGCATCCAAAACAGTAATCGTTTGGAAAGTTTTTATTTATATACACAACTCACTACCATAATACTCTTAAAATTTATATTTTAACGCATTTCGGTTACTGCTGTTGTTTGTAAACACACGATCTTCATTGCCATGCTCATTTCAGAAATTTCTCATTGAGATGATGCTCATTTAATGCGTGTTTTCAAAAGTGAAATATACCATGTTCTGTAAATGCCCTGAAAATATTTCTATACTGGAGATGTAGACAGATTAAAGAATTTAAGTAAACTTTTGTGTAATTTATACATTTGTGTGTGTTTAATTATTTAAATTAATAGATATATATTTTTTATACGTTTTATTCTTGCATTGTTTTAGGGGTTTATAGTGTTGCTTGTGAGTGGAACACTGGTGTGTGGTTTTCAAATGACTTTAGATTTTACTGGAAATTAGCAGAACATTAGCTTCCAAAACAGTAATCGTTTGGAAAGTTTTGAATTTAATTTATTAAATGCTGATCACGAGATTTCTTTTCTTTTTGTGATACCTTAAATTAATTTTGCGTCACGTGCATAACAACGAAATTAATTGACAAAGAAAATATTAAAATACAGTAAAAGATAAAATTTAACCACTAGACAAATTGAGATGGAAATTTTTAAAAATTTTGTTCAAATTAGTATGTTTTATGGATATTAAATCAAATCTATATATTAAACTGTAATTTCCTCTCAAAATATGCTTCGCCATGACGATAACTAAGTCCCAAGGCGAAACTTTAAAATATGCTGGCGTACATTTACGAGAAAATTGTTTCTCGCACGGTCAGTTTTATGTAGCTTGCTCACGCGTAAGTTCGCAGACGAGCCTGGTAATATTAGTTCCGCCCAATGAAGAAACAAAATATATTGTTTATAAGAAAATCCTCTAAAAAGCAATTTCACTGCTTTTTCATTGTAATTATCCTAAAATGTACCCCGTAGCGAAGCACGGGTATTCAGCTAGTATATAGATATGCATCACTGAATAGAGAGTATTTTAGCTACTCTATGTCAGTCTCCTCCCAGATAATTTAAGTTGATGTATCGGCTAGAGTTTAGCCAGGCTCGGTTTCGGTATCCACTGTCCTCGGCAGTGAAGCAATAGATGTGGGGACATGATATTTTATTGAATTGTTACTTACAGTGCAAGAAGTAATGGGATGATTTTCTATTCTTGATACATTTAGTACGAGTTTCGGGCTGTCCATTCTGAAACTTTAACCGCTGACATCTGTCATCGCCAAAGGTTAGAGGAAACACTCTGTTCAATAAATACGTTCAGTGTTTTCCTTAACCCAACTCTGCCGGCATCGACACATTAAAAAAAAAAAAAAAAAAAAAATATGGCTAAAAAATGCAGGCAAGAGCACGAAGGTACGAATCCACCTGAACACTGGCATTGAAATTTCTTAATATCAGTGAGTCGTTCTATAAATAGATCAATAGCATTCCTAATTTAATTTATATCGATGTATCATTTATCGATCTATACAGATTTCTATTCCGATTAGTCATTTATTCTATAAGTATCATTTTATCGGTTTCACAGCTTGCAAAAGAGAGTGATCATAACGCGACATTTCCGAATACTCTCAGCTCGGCCCCCAAATCGAATAATCAATTTATCTTTTACTTAACTTGATCTAAATATTTCGCCAAATCAATCATCGATATATCGGATAATCAAATTATAGATATATCGATTCATCAGTATCGTTTTATGGGTTCGACGGCCCAGACGGAGAGATCATAATGTGAAACTCGAAATATTTGTATTAATAGATTATTTGTATCGATTATCAAAATTTATCAATTCTTCTGCATATCGATAAAACTGCAGAAAATTTCGCAAAACTCCCGGTGGGGATTCCGGCGGAAGTGTGAAAGCCCGACCAGAGCCGAACCCGCGGTGGGTCCAGAGAAGCGGGCCGACCCCGAATCAAGGCTTATGCACAGCTGTCCGCCTTCCTCCAGCATATATCAATTTACCGAGATCTGTCAAGGGAGGGTACATGCCGAATTTTTCATTTTGACCTCGGGTATCTGTCCGAGAATCGAACCTGCGAACTCTGATCCGGAGCTCCACTCGGCCAAACAGTGCTACGACAAGCGTCGCTTTCGGGAACTATTTGAATCTTTCTTCAGTTAGTTTTTAAAAAGAGATTTAGAATTTTGACGAGCACTTGTCAAAAGCGGGATTCTCGCTAGAATAAAGACCACAGCGCCATGCCTTCAAGCACAGTGCTTCTGTTTTAGACCCATTTAAGTTCGCTCTTGGAGCACTTAAATAAATATGGAGCGTTACAATTTTTTTTTCTTTCGGAAATTGAATCTATATTGTAAGTTGTCAAAAAAAAGAAAAACACTTATCTAGAAAATGAAATCTTTTATATTTAATTTGAATGAAGCACAATATCTCTGATAAACAGGAAAATCGGAATACAAAATCTGTTTGAAAAAAAAATGCATCACTCAATAGATTAAAGGAACAAAATTGACACATTTTCTGATGATTTCTTTTTCATGGGCAGACGAGTTGACTGCATGTGAAGGGGTTCCCCACCATTTGTTATCTGCCTACACTCCTTGACAGCCACCCGTTCAACTAGTTGAATCAACTAACCACCTCGTCTGAAAGAGGCCTTATTCTTGTCAGCACGTTGCTAGTGTGGGACTATCAGCGACCATGGAATCCCCAGTGGTAATAACTTTTGTGTTGTAGGCGGAGACAGAAAGGAAAGAAAAATATTGTCCAACTTTATTGAGAGAAAAAGCAAATGGGTTTTCACAATACAAACATTGAACACTATTTGGATGAGGCATGTCTTTGAATGGCACTAAGGAAGTCTTGTATCACAAAAAATAACACTGCAAGAGAATGGAGTTTATATTCTGTAGGCACTTTATAAAATTTTCATTTTGTAAAGTGGTCCTTCTCAAACAAAAGAACCAGGTATGACTAACAGAAACACTTTATCCTATAACGTTGAACTTTAAACCAAGATCAAGAAAATTATGATTCACAATAAATGTCATCTTTTAGTGTATAATTTCTCACCATTTGTTACTCGACCTGAACTCATTTTAAGAGCAGTCTCATAATTATATCTATTATTATCAGATTAGACCACTCACAGCAATAAACTGAAAATTATTTTTTTTCAACTCCACCTCAAAACTAAGTACTTGTGAATAGAAATTGAAAATAAGGAAATTATACAGACTTTTAAGGATCATACAAGTACTTTTTAGAGACCAGAAAGAGATTTAAGGACCACGAAAGAAAAAATAAGTACCCTTAAAAACTAACTGAAAATAGGAAAGTTTTAAGGATTGTACGAAGATTGCACTCATATTTTTCTCCAGATAATCTAGGCATCCTGTTGTTTGAGAAGCACTTCATTCTAAGAAATATATGTATAATATTTGCATAGTATTATTCTATAATCTTTAGTAAAGGCATTCTTTTGGAAGATTAATTGTGCAATGGTTACCATCTAGAAATATATTAAAACAGATCTTTGGAGATGATAGGAGAAAAAGGATCCTAAAAAATTAAAATAAATGCTGGGATGGTTTTCTAACAAGATGAAACATACAAATTGAAATTCAATCATTTATAAGACACGAGATATGTACACACATCGACACAATTATAAATGCTTCACATCAACACTAGAACAACATGAGAGGTTATTGGTATTTAGAAACTGCTTTCTATTTTCGTTAGTCAAAGGCTTGTTTTGTACTACAAGCATATCACTATGCTCGCTCGTTGGTAACTCATTAGCGGTAAAGAAATACATCTATTCATTCAATACTAGACAGACACTCAATGGATGTCAGTGGCATCGTTAAAAGAAATCAAGTATTTGGCTTATTCCAGTGGTGCGCAATCCATGGGTCATGAAAAAATAATTCCAAATTTAAATCATTCCATTTAAAAATAAGTTTTACATTTTTTAATGTAAAAATATATATAATATTGATAAAAAGGGCTCTGTCAGCTATCTTTAGACTGCTTCCATTCACTTTATGTATTTATACACACACACACACACATATATATATATATATATATATATATATATATATATATATATATATATATATATATATATATATATATATATATATATAGATACATATACAGTGGTACCTCAACCTATGAGTTTTTCGAGATACAAGCATTCTCTTGGTAGATTTTTTGCTTCGAGTTACGAGCTAAAATTTGGGTTACGTGCATGCTTCAGATATCCCACCGCTAGTTTGAGCAGCGAATGCTATGTTACGTGCTCATCAAATGAGAACACAAGATGTATATAATATTTACAACCTTTATGTACAATTATTATACAATTGTATAATATTATTCTGAGACTTAAACCGAGAGACTTGATTCTGAGAAAACTTTCTTCGGATTCTCAGAAAGAAGAATCTGGACATTACAGCCACGGTGAACGATACAACAATAGCCCAGCTTCCGTGTCTCACTCGTTCACTTTAAGAGAGTAGCTGGTAATAAAATCGAAAGAGAGGAAAGCGGGGCGAAAAGGTAAAAAATTAACAAATAAGATTTAATTTTTCAGTTCAACCTTTCTCCTCCTCTTCTATCAGCATTTTCAAGTCTGATCTCCCAAGGTAAATGTTGTACATTACACTTAATAAAACAAATTTATTGCAGTTCATTCTACTGTATTACGCTTTTATACAGTGTTTGTTGTTTATAAGCACGTTTTTCTTATTTAAAAACACATAACAAAAAAATTGCGGTGTTTTGAGGGAGCCCGGAACGAATTAATGGCATTTTCATTCATTTCAATGGGGAAAATTGATTCAAGATACGAGTATTTCGAGTTACGAGCTAAGTCATGGAACGAATTAAACTCGTAAGTCGAGGTACCACTGTTTATATATATACATATATATATATATATATATATAGATACATATATATATATATATATACACACACACACACACACATATATATATATATATATATATATAGTGGAATCTCGATCTATCATTTTTCAAGGGACAGACTGAAATGAACGATAAATGCGGGAACATAAAGCGACATGATCGTTGGGACTGGATAAAATGAACGACACATACGGGAAAACGATGATTCGGGAAACGATTGATCGAGATTCCACTGTATATATATATTTATACATACATACATACATTTATACATATTTACGGCGCTTTATTTTCTGGGAGTACATGGGGATACGGCATAGCCCCACCTTTCTTTCTTTAAGTATTATTTTTGTTTAACATAACTGAAATTTTAAGAAACTTAGAAATCAATTATTAATATATAACAAAATGTATTATTCTTAAATTGCGAGTTTTTTGTTCCGCTGTGACATGACGTGTGAAAACACGGTACTAAAAATATATACCTTTATTTGAGAAAACACAGTATACCCACCTATTTTTAAAAAAAATTAAAACTACATAAATATATATATATTGCTAACCTTAAAAAATGTTTTGATAGGGGTCGACTGATATTTTATAGAAAGAAGAAGGATAACTCTTGAAAAAAGTTTGGCCACCACTGTATTAAACAAATAAATGAAATAATCACAGGAAATACAGTTTTTGTATCTAATTTTCAAACATATATTTTTTCATATACTTTTATATATTTTTTGGATATTATTATACTTGTGGGTCATTTTTTAATATATAGTAAAAAATTAATTTCAATCTATAGTGACATAAAAATATATCACTACTAATCAGTCCTTGAGTGATACAACACTACAAGCAGAGAAGTAGTCTTTCAGATCACATAAAATAAGCAAAGAAATAGTCTTCATATTATACTCTTATAGAAGTTTAACAGGCTAAGTATATCTCGAACAACAGAATGTTATCGAAAATGCACAGTAATAAATATTTCAATGAGTTTCAGTAACACGTGTTATAAAAAGTGCATAGTAAAATCAATAGTCAAATCATTTTATACCTTTTCTAACATCTTACACCAGCAGTTTTCAACCTTTGCTATGCGCACTCCTTACAGTATGTGCTGAATTGCTTGCAGAAATTTTTTTAGAATGTTGGAGAAACTGGCTTCTTCTTGTAAAAAATTGTATCTGAATGGATGTTACACAGACTCACACACACATATATATATATCTACATGTACCATTCCCACATCATATATATCCTATGAATGATATATATATATATATATATTTGCCCTTTTACACCCTAGCTTCAGTTCTATCTGTCGGTACGAGGAGTATGCCAGTATTTCTAGAGGGCACACAAGGTGTAAAAGGTTGAGAACTACTGTATTACATGCATTAAGCAAGGCAATACTTTTATTTCAAATAAAATGCTTTCAAATATATTTTTGAAGAGCACTCTACTTCATGAAACACCATAAGCACTCAATTCACCTTTTAATTCAGAATTTAAAATAAATATCATGTATATCAAACAAGTTAATACAAAAAATTATGACACTACTAACAAAAGATTTGAAAAAAAATCTATTAAAAGTTTCCATTCAATTCAATAATTTGCACATATTAATCAATATAGTACAGTTCAGATGCATAAGACAGTCTCAACTGAAATTCTGAAAAATGAACAAATGTCGATCGAGTGTTGAAAAGCATCCTCTGTACGAAACTTGCAGATGAGGCTTTCACAGCAGATCATCCATTCCATGAAAGGTCTTTGAAAAATTATAAACTACTTTCATTCATCTGTTCTATGTCGAGAGCTTGGCCATTCAAGCCATTGATGTGTCGCGAACGTAACCGCTGATGCCGAAAATTTTCATAATGAACCAGTCGAGTCACATCCACTAAATCTTGCATATGAGTTCTGGAAAAGGAATCATGTGTCAATACCATACAGACATACACTAAACACAGCAGAAATAACCCAACAAAAGACCCAGCAGGATATTGCCTAGAGCCGTGATTCTCAATCTTTTTATGATCTTCAGACCCGGCGTTCCCATAGGCCTAAAAACATAAGTAACACTAGTAAAATACATTCTACACATATTGTTTGCTAACCATCTATGCATCACTCAGATTGTGTGCACATATTCAGCATTCATGGACTAGAATCATGGACTTAAATTTCATCATAGGTACAATTTACAAATATAATAAATAAGAAAAAATTTATATATAGTATTATTTTATTCTTTGGCATATTTCTCATTTGCGTGAATTTTTTTTTTAGTAGATTGCTGTCGTCGTTAAAAAGGTCATGAAATTTTTCGCAAGAATTTGTTAAATTATATTTCACACACAAAATGGCTTTCAAAGTCTCAACACTTAATTTTGATTTTTCTGATGTCCACACTTTATTTACCGTAGAAAAAACACGTTCAGTTGCAGCATTAGTTCCTGGTAAGGACAGCGCGTATTCCACAATTTTTAGTGCATTATTGTATGGAACATGGTTTGTTTCAAAATGATGAAATATTTCTAACCATTAGTTCTCTATTGTGATTTTTGCTGATGCCCAAGATTTAACCTTTTCCTTATCAATAAATTTTTTTAATAATGATACCTCATTAAAAAGATCATTTTCGGAAATACTACTATATGGGAAATTTTGAGTAATATGATCGCATGATTTTTGCACATCATACGAATTAAGTTCTTGTTTTAATGTAGCCCAATGTTCATTAAGTCCAAACAATGGTGGTCGAATTCTAACAACTGATCAACAATGCAAACTTTGATACACAGTTCTCGATAATCAGTTCTCAACAATTATTTGTTATTATTAAAGTTTAACATTATAAAATTAACAAAAATAATATAAAATTCTTATCCTGGCTAAATAGTCACCGAAAACCATATATTCCCTTCCCGTTCTCCCGCCGTTCCCTAGCTTATGTATTCTTTCCAAAAATTGGGACTTTTTTAAAATGCCGCGGGACGCAGGACAAATTGTTAAAAATCAGGACGTCTGGTCACTTTAGTCTAGAGGCTAGAGTGAGAATCTGTTGATGTTATAATACATATGCTGACCACTTAATTATGGGTGCATCCAGTACATGAGTTGCTCCTAGAGTGGACAACACATACCGAAACTACTAAACAGCATGTTGACAGTATTTTGGTTAGCTAGTTTGCACTCAATTTAAAGTACTATTTTCAAATGAAGAAAATAGAATTAGAAAATAGGCATTTACTAATTAGATAAACATGGTACAGAAAATTCCACATAGGGATTGAAAATGTGTGATAGCATCTGATGTACATGTCTTAAGGCTGCTGTATACTAACCTTATTAGTTTTGTTCACCTCTCTGTTAACCTATGGAGAAAATGTGCCCGAGGATTGCAGACTTGGATTCAAAGATTGTTTTTTAAAAATAGTGCTCCGTAATACAGAAAGTTTGACACCTTGGAGAATTTTTCGTTTTTTTTTAAATGCAAATGATATTTATAATTTAAATGATTCATGGGGAAAAAACTGGTCTAACATGTTTTAAATGCTCTTTTGCGAATCGAATGAATTGAGTGGATTGTGTGGGTGCAGTTCAACTGACACTCCCCGATACCACGTGACTCCCCAGAGAACGATGTAAAACTTTGTTGTTCATGTCTTCACTCATCTTGCTAGGTTTGATATGAACGGAGCACATCTTGGCAGCGCTCGCCATGTTTCATAATTATACTTGGATTAATTTCAGTCTAATTTTAATTGTTATATGTTTTGTTATGTGTGGTGTTAAATAAAATTTATAAAATGACTATCAAGGACTCTTTATACATTTCGTACTCTAGGATATACATTTCATTTTCTTCATGCTCCTCCCAGACCTGCCAACCTCAGTAAGAGCAAAATCCTGTAATAATCTACCGTGCATGACATAATACAAAACAGTATAGTAAAAAATTATAATAAAAGAATTATAATGTATACTTACTTATAGTTTATAGGATCTCTTTAATAATATTACATAGTTCAAAATATTTCCTTACTGTTCAACTCATCTTGAAATTATAATATTAAACAAAAGTTATATATTTGAAATTTACAATCATACATCATATTTACACTAACAGGGACCCCGGCAGTCTATATTTTGAGTACTTCTATTTCTTTATAATGTTTGTTTTAATTAATTGCGGAAAATCTTGGAATTTTTGTAACATTTACTGTAGCTGATTTCGCTCTTTTTAAAAATTCATTGTGAAATTGTTCTTCATAACAGTGTCCTTGTGGGTTCGATTTGCATATTAGCAAATTCTCTAAGGTTTCCCTTCACATAGATGACCTGAACTGAGTAGATATTTTTGTTATGTAACTAAAAATCCCCTCACACTCTGGATTACTGTGAGGGATTGTTAAAACCAGCGTTATTTTTTTTACGTTTCGGAATCCAGTAATAATAGTGTCCATTCCAGAAACCCGGAAGATGCATTAAAAATCTGGCATTGCCAGGGTAAATCCGGAAAGTTGGCAGGTCTGCCCTCCATTACTTTGGTGGTATAAAATGCAATTTATAAAATGAATCCTGTTGAGAGTTGCTGAAAAGTTCAGGCTATCTGAAAATACCATTTTTATTGCATTATCAACATTTATGGAGCCATCAATAGTCAACCATTTTCTCCATATGTTAGCACTGAGGTGAGTGAATCCCATTGGGTAAATACACGGCAGCTTTACGAAGCCATCCAATGATACCCTTTAGGACCCTCTTAGGTCAATTTTTTAAATTTCATGAACTCTCTGAGTCCCTCATCTGGATTTCAATATTTCTCCAATGCCACAGAAGTTTCAGCGACTATTATCAAATGGACAGAAAATGGCATTTTGTTGCCTTGGCTTCTCTTGAACTGCTAGATAAAGAAAGCTGAAATGGTATTTGAATGGAGCTTAGTTTACAATCATTAATATTCATCCTCTAAAAAATGCATCTCTACTCTGCTTCCATTATTTTCTAAGATACATTCCTATATCTGTATAGAAATATCACCTCATCAGAATTTTGAGTCAATCAATACAGCAAAACAAAATGATCATGAGGCAGGAAAAAGACGGCATATGAAATGTCGGTTATTTTATAACAACATCTTCAATAGAGATCAAGTATGTTACCTTATAAGCATATCTCTTAGGTCAGGAAATTCACAATGGGCTCTGTTTTCGACTTCTACTGTTCCCCACTGAGTCTTCCTGCCATAAAGGGTGCGGCCATTGATTTGGTGCTGTATATTGCTGCCAACCACGGCATAAGGAATCATTTCCTACAAACAAAACAGATTCATGCTCAAACAATCATAAAGTAACATTTGGACAGGATTCATTACTTGGAAATAATTGGTGCAAACAGAAAAAATAACGATAGCTGTAAGATACAGTGATTTCCGCTTATAAGAATCACGTTTGTTATTACTGCTTTTGATTCTTATAAGGGGGCGTCCATTAATTATGTGAGGCTTTTAGGAGGAGTAGGGAGTCAAGCCAAATCTCACCCAGTCTCACCGGGAGAACGGTGTTTAGCTAAAGCATTTAAGGGGAAACTATTATATTATGTTTAACAAAGAAAGGGATGCATTTTACGACTGTATTCCATCCCATCTTATCAGTCTTTCTTTAAAAGGAATAAAGAACTTTGTGCCTTTTGAGGGTTTAAGTGGCTTTTTTGAAAAAAAATGAAAGGAAACCGAAGAGTGTAAGCAGATTCTTAAAACCAGTGGATTGATTCTTTAAAGCGAAAATTTTAACATGGAAATAATGCATTTGCTTTTGTTCTTGCAATATTGATTCTTATAAACGGTTGATTCTTATAACCACTGATCACTATAAGCGGTGGTTACTGTATTCTATTAAAAATAGCATGTATATACACATTTATATATATATATATATATATATATAAACATCCATATATTTATATACTGAAGAGCCAAAAAATACTGGTACAGGTATGCATGTGCAAATAATGGAGATATGCAACCAATCAGCAAAACGCTAAGCGGTTGGCAATGAATATATAAGACAACAGGTGTCTGGCGAAGCTGTTAGATCGGTTCCTGCTGCTACAATGGCAGGTTTTACGATTGATGTGACTTCGAACATGGCGTTGTAGTTGGCACACAAGAAATGGGACATAGCATCTTCGAGGTAGCGATGCAATTTGGATTTTTGTGTATGGCCATTGCACGAGTGTACTGTGAATATCAGGCATCCGGTAAAAGATCGAATCTCTGACAGCAGTGCAGCCGAAAAAAGATGTTGAAAGAATGGGACCATCAACAACTGAGAGAATCCTTAAACGAAATACACAAGCAACACTTCCTCAAATTGCTGCGGATTTCAATGATGGGGCCTCAAAAAGTGTCAGCATGTGAACTGTTCAACAGACTGTCATTGACATAGGTGTAGCGTGCTTCTAACTTTTTTTTCTTTCTTTGGGGGGGGGGGGGGGGGGGGGGGCAGGGCACGAATTGATTTCACTTAGGGCCTCCTCTACGCATTGACTGCTGGGCAGTCCTTAAAATATGAAATATGATTTTCTTAAAAAATTGAATAACAATAGAATTGATGTTTGAGTAGTAATGAAAAATAAACATAATATAATTCCAAATTATACAATAAGGAAAATAAATATTATATAAATAAAATGAGAAAAAAAATATAGCATTGAATTTTTATTATGGATCATATTCTTAAAACCAATGTTAAATCTAAAGACATAATCGGAATCTTCCATTTCACAGTTTGGAAAAGAGGGAAAAAACCAACTTCATAAAAGTTTTCAGCAATTTACCCGTTCTAACTGAACTTTTATTAACCTTTTAATTTATTTCAAGTTAAGTTGGGGAGAGGGCACATTAACATCTTCTTAAACCATAAATTTCTCTTGTAGTTGCAAACACTGTACTAAAAATGCACAACTTTATTTGAGAAAACACAGTATACCCATGTATTTTTTTAGATAAAAAAGCACAGCACAGCACAGCACAGCACAGCACTGCACGCACGCACACATGCACACGCGCACACACACACACACATATATATTGTATATTAGATTTCAGTTGACATGGTGGAATGAAACAGTCATCTCTTTTAGCAATGAAATGTCAATAGATCCATCTGAAACCATACAGTATTTTATTTGACTTTGACTCTTTCAGTACTGTTTGAAGCTCAACATTTATCAACAACTGAAAGTGCTTACCCTAATTTTATTGTTAGATATCACATCATCTGGTTCCTCTTCTAACTCATTGACAGGATAAATATGGATACCATTTCTTTCTAAATCTTGTTTAATCTGAAATAAATATTACAAAAATAAGGCACAGCTAAGCATATTTAACTTTACAAATAAAAATAGTTTACTTCTACAAACAAAAAGGAGTTCCATTTTCTTTTTTGCTAATATATATATATAGTTAGTGAAATCTCAATCCATCATTTTCGAAGGGACTTACTGTACTAAAAAACGAATCCAGAAAAATGACAGATGTGGGAATATACAAAAAAGTATTAACATACCTTAAAGTTTGATATCCTTAAAATATATTTACTCACATACATAAATGCTTACATAACTGTTATGGTATTGAAGATAAAATTACAAGTTGTACCGAAATTCACGACATTAATAATAATAATAACAAAAAGAAATACACATTGAAACACATGAATTGATTCAACGAAAATAGTCTTTAATCATCGTTTAATTTTTGGGTGTTCCACAAGTAAACAATATTTTTTTCTATGTTGCAAACTGCATTCTTTTCAGTATCAGATATCATATGAGAGTATAAAAAAACTTTTCTATTTTTCAAACGCAAAGCATGCTTCTGAAAACGAAGGTACTGGTAGTAGATCTTGAAGAAATCGAGAAGTTCAAAAGTGGCTTATTGAATGTTGTCATGCATGGTTGAGGTTGATAGGCATCCAGCTCCCTATTTTTGTATTACGTTAGTCCAGCTACTTTTGAACTTCTCTATCCACAAAAAAACGCTTTTACGAGATAAAGCACTGTTTCTGTATTGTGATAAAAGTCTCCTCTAAATTTCAGCACCTTTCACACTATCCTACTACAAAAATCAGAATACAGATCATTGTTCCTCTTTGGTGCAAACTGATAGCGGTGCTGACATGCTTACGCTGACATAGCGTACAGGCATTTTACACGATTGTGATAAAACTCTGCACAAGACCACAGAAACACCAACTGAATATATGCTCGTGCAGACTCCACTCAGATAATCTTCAAGGCCTGTTATTCTGACAGTGTAAATAATTTTTGACTTACCCTCGTATATATATATATATATATATATATATATATATATATATATATATGTAGGAAGGAGTTAGTACTCCTTCCTTTAGAAGTGAATCATTAGACTTAATTATTTTGAACATTTAATTAAACTAGACGATGTTTACAAGACAGGACTAACACTTAGTATGAAATTAAAAAAAACAACGCATCAACATAGCTATTTGACTCAAAACGGCAAGCCTGCGGAGCGACACATCCGCTTCGTAATGTCACTAGTCCATCACTCTGTTTGCGTGCCAAGTCCTTCGCGCCGAAGTAGTAGGAGTGGAAGTTGTAGTAATAGTTCAGTTGTGTTGCCATACTCATTCTCACACGGCCGTTCTGACTTTCCAGACGTCCGCGGCTGGGTTGTCAACAATAATTCTGAAAAGATAAAAAAAAAGAGCAGAAAAAGGAAAAATATTTCAAAAAATCAAGCAGTGTTCAACACAGTGGTATTGGTGTTCAGTTTCTGCACCACTGTTTCATTTTGTCCGCTGCAGTTGATGTTATGGTTGGACCATCGTGATGTCCTAACTTTCGAACTTCGTAACGATCGTTGGGGTTGATGTTCGTGATCTCGTATGGTCCGAAGAACTTTGGTCGGAGCTTTAATCCGGTTCCAAATTGAGTTCGTTGTATTGCCACTTTGTCATCTATCTTGTATTTACGAGCTGGTTTACGCCGTTTCTTATATTGTCGTATGTTTTCTTTCTGTTTTCCAGATTTTCGCGAGGACAAAATGCAAGGAATAGAATTCGAAATAATTTCTTGAACTAATTTCTTAAGTTGAGGGAGGGGGATGAAAAATTCACGAGAAACAATTAATTCGGTTTTTTGTGAAGCAAAATGACCTTGTGAATGGGCGTTTAGCACTATTTCTTTCTGCATCATTTGTGGGACTACTAAAAGTTCGGCATCCTGATGAAGTTTATAAAGAATTCCGTTTTAACAAAAAATTTATCGGAAGGTGTAGATTCAAGCATATATTTAATTTGAGATATAAATTCATCCTGATCTTGGGCATTTTTCACCTTTTGAGTGATATCATTTGAGGTAATTACAAGAATGGGGTTACGACTTAAAGCATCAACATGTTTCATCTGTCTACCGGGTCGATGACAAACTTCATAATCAAAGTCTTCTAACATCAATGCCCATCGAGCAATTTTAGCTGGTAGGTCTTTTTTGTGCATCGTTTTTTGGAAAGCATCACAATCGGTGATAATTTTAAATTTTGTTCCCAACAAGTAGTTTCGAAATTTTTTTAGCGCTTCAATAACGGCAAGAACTTCCAGTTCATAACTATGATATTTTTCTTGTTGAACTGTAGTTTTACGGCTAAAATAATGAATAGGATGAAACTGTCCATCATCGGATTGTTGCAAGAGCACAGCGCCAAAACCTAAGGAGCTGGCATCAGTGTGGAGTTCTAATGGGTATCCCTGTTGAAAAACATGAAGAACTGGGTTTTGTGAAAGAATGTTTTTCTGTTGTTGAAAAGCTGCTATTTGTTCAGGGGGTTTGGGAGCTTCAATAACTTGAAATTTTGGTTCAACCTTTTCACTTTTGACGGATTCATTCTCAAGGGCATCATCATCGGCATCAAATATTTTTGGTTCAAGAGTTGCTTTGATAGTTCCAATATCAAAAGCATTATCATCATCGTTATCATGAAGCAAATCTAAATCACTGGCATCAGCATCATCTAAATATTTTCCATCATCATTATCATGAAACAAATCTAAATCATTGGCATCATCATCATCATCATCACGTTCAAAATCAATTGGATTATCCATTTTCTCTACCCTAGAAATCTTATCTTGAGTAGATGTTAGAGGTTTTTCAGACATGCATATTTGGCCCTGATCTTGAATTTGTTTTTCTACAATTTTCTGTTCCGCAAAAGGGAGTCGTCGAGAACGTTGATTTACGGGGATTTCATCTTGTAATAAAATAGTCCTTTTAATTTCAGTGTCTTGAACTTTATGGGGTTTGTAGGAAGTAACGATATTTTGAACTTCCTCACGAATTTCAGAATTCAAATGTGTGAAAGATCAAATGGGAAAGCTTCGTCATCAGGAATATTAGCAATATTAACGAAGATGTTATTATCAAGAGTAAAACGAATACCGTCTTCATCAAATGTAAATTGGGTTTGCTGCAAAAAGTCGATTCCGATAATCACATCAAAAGGAATCAAGTCATCCTCTAGAACATGTATTTTAGCAGGTAAAGTAATGGTTTGAACTTCGATGGAATCCTGAAAGAATCCGATGCTGTGAACTTGGTTTTTGCCAATTCCTGAAAAGGGAATGTTGGTGGGCTGCAATGGTGGCGAACCAATTCTTCGATAGGTTTTCTCATTGATGAGGGTTGCCTGTGACCCAGTGTCACAGAGTGCTGTCAATTGAATTCCTGCAAGTTGAATGTCAACATGCATGGGATTTTTCGATGAAGTTTCAGGAGAAAGTGCATTTACAGTTTTATCAGAAATAGGTTTTTGAGAATCAGGTTTTGGTTTAGAATTTCGATAACTTTTAGGGCAATTAGCATGAACATGACCAAAACTTTTACATCCGTAGCATTGTTTACCATGTGACTTATTCAAACATTGGTTGCTTTTGTGACCTCTCAAGCCACAGGAAAAACAGACTGGCAGTGTATTTGGGCTACGTGTATTATCGACTTTCACATTGAGGTAGGAAGCATCAATTTTTTTCTGATTATTTTGTCTGAAATTTTGTGATCTGTGAAAGATTTGTTCATAAATTTTCAACTTTTCCTTAAATTCAGGGACGGATTTACAACCGTAAAGAATAACTTTATTGTTTGTTGAATCAGGAATTCCGTTTATGACATACTCAAACAGAGAGGAGTCATCGAGAGAACCTTTGTGTGCCAAATCTCTCATAGCTAAGAAATATTCTTGTAGGGTTTCAAACGGTTTCATACGTCGAGATTCCATTAATTTATGTAACTGAATACCGTTAATTTTGACCGAAAATTCGTCTAATAAATGGTGCTTCAATTGTTCCCAATTTGTAATTCCACGAATAGACCTAATTAAAGTTTGAGCGGGACCAGTTAAACATTTTCTAACAAAAGTAATTTGGTGAATGGATTGTTTATCTGATATAAACAAAAAAGTTCTTCAACGTCAGATATAAAATTCTCAACACTGTAATTATCACGAGACGAGAAAGGTTGTATTAAATCAACAACGTCTTTCAGACTAAACAACTGGAAAGAGAGATTCGCAGTTTCAACTGAAGGCAATGAATTTTGATGTGATTCACCAACGGAAATGTGTGTATTTTGCTTATTCGAAGATTCTTTTGCGTCAATGGTGGGGGAAAAGGGAGATCTATTTTCCTCTATAACGCTGTTAGTTTGGGATGAACGTGCACCCGGAAGTGAGTCATCATTCACTTCGCATTCCGAAAGATCAGAAAATTCTGCTTTTAATAACGATAAATCACTAAGACTCATAAGAATGGTATTGGCACATTTGTCTGTCAGTTGAAAATTCTAAATGAAGTAGATTACAAATAGAAATCAAGTCTTTAAGTGAAAACTCTTTAAGTACTTTCTGTTTCGTTGCTTCTAACACGAATGGCTGTTTAAAACCTGTAAATTTACGTAATCTGGTACGATTTTGTCTGTCGCCGTCTGTACCAAAAATTAAACGATGTAGAACCTTTATTTGATTCGTACCACCAATTTTTAATGATTTTGCAATATTGGGGTAATCGTTGAGAGTAGCCATAACTATATACTAGGTTCAAACAATTATAGTACACAAATATACAAATATTCAAACCAAAATCAATAATTATAATACGTAGTTACTCAAATTCAAAAATAGAAAATAATATTTCAAATCGAAATTTTTTCAAATACCAATTCAATAATAAAATATTGATTCTCAAAATATGCATCAAAATAAGTAATCTTTAAAACAGGTTTTGTTCAAGAAAACAAAATTATGAACTAAAATAAGCATCAAATATCAAATAATAAGTTCTTCAAAATAATTTCTCTGGTTGAAGAAAACAGATGACGTAAATTTAGATATGTATCAAGTTAGATATTACTTCAGCAAAATATTCATCAAATTAATCTTCAAAATAAATCACTGTTGAAGAAAATAGAGGATGTAAATGCAGCATCAAAATATTAGTTAAAGTTCTAATGTTAAAAGCATCAAAATTGGGAAATCGAAAGTATCAAAATTGTGAAATCGAAAGCATCAAAGCATTCTGCAAAATAAAAAATATTCTCGCAAGAAAACAGCAGAATTAAGTTCAACATCAAAGCGCATCAAATAAGCAAAGTTGTCATCAAATAAACATTCGCTTCGTCAAATTATGCATCAAAATAATAATATAATAATCTTCAAAAGTATTCAATTCGCGATCTTTCAAAATATATATTATGTTGTGGTTTGTTCAAGGAAACAAGATTCTTCAAGTTAAATGTCGAAATTTTCATCAAATCATCAAATAATTTCATCGAAATAGAATTCTCTTCAAGAAAACAGAAGTGATAAATTCAACGTCAAAGACCATCAAAATGAATTTAGCATCAATTAAATTCTTGCATCAAAAGAACGTTGAAATATCTTTCAGTTTTCTTAAATCATCAATAAGTTGAGAATTCCCTTAATCATCAAAATTTTCTTGAACAAGCGTCAACGTATGCATCAAATAATTTTAATATGATCCAAGTTACTTACAATTCTGGTTTTGGTTCTCATCATCCCATCAGAGTATCATCAGAGTCCGTGGCACATCACTTTGGCTTTCGCTTTCGATATCCAAATCCAAAATGACAGACAACAGTAATCCAGGAATCATCAAAAGAAAATAGTTTTTCAGTTCAAGCTAGGGGTATTTTTCGAGTCCGAGGGCCGAGCACCCATGTAGGAAGGAGTTAGTACTCCTTCCTTTAGAAGTGAATCATTAGACTTAATTATTTTGAACATTTAATTAAACTAGACGATGTTTACAAGACAGGACTAACACTTAGTATGAAATTAAAAAAAACAACGCATCAACATAGCTATTTGACTCAAAACGGCAAGCCTGCGGAGCGACACATCCGCTTCGTAATGTCACTAGTCCATCACTCTGTTTGCGTGCCAAGTCCTTCGCGCCGAAGTAGTAGGAGTGGAAGTTGTAGTAATAGTTCAGTTGTGTTGCCATACTCATTCTCACATATATATATATATATATATATATATACATATATATATACACACACACACACACACATATATATATCTATCTATATATATATATATATATATATATATATATATATATATATATACTAGCTGAAAACACGTACTTCGCTATGGAGTACATTCAAATTAAATACAACGGTCAATGTATGCAATTAATGCCAAAAATATGTTTAAATATATTTATAATAAATACAAGAATCAATGTATGCAATTGATATAAAAAAAACGAAAAAATATATTTATAAAACAATAGGAAGGAATATTTTTATAGACAAAATAATTTAGTGGAAAATATTCAAATTAAATCTAATAGAACATACTAAAGAATATAGTACAGTTTGAGGAACATATCTTTTACTGTATTTTAATATTTTTTTGGATAATGTCCAATCATCTGCTGCATTAGCAAGAAGAAAAAATTTTTTTGTCTGTTTTGTTGCTATGAACGTGATGATAAATTAATTTGACTAAAAATGAATCTTTAAAAATTCCCCAAAAATCAGAAAATGGAGGTAAAGATTCGAAAAAGATTTCATTTTAAAGGAATTTTTTGGATCTTTCTCGTGATATAAATTTTATAACCCTCAAATTATTATTTTAAATACAAACTTAAAAAAAGTTACAAAAACAGCTTGAAAATTTAATTTTAAAAAATCTTTCTTAGTGCACCCCTACACTATAAGAAGAATCGCCATGCAAAATTTCAGCCCTTTAGGTCCAGCAGTTTGGTCTGTGCATTGTATGTCAGTCAGTCATTCAGTTACAGAACTGTTTCATATATATATATATACACAGTGCCGTAACCAGCCATTCCTGTGCCCTGTGCAAGAATTTCCATTTAGGCCCCTTAATTAGGTTTGGGAAAATAATAAAACAAATTTATAAAAATATAGCATTTTGGGACCCCCCTTCCATGTGAGCCCTGTGTGGGTGCACCTGTTGCACCTGCCAATTTACAGCACTGTATATACATATATATATATACACATATACATAGATTATATATACATATTATTTAAATTATATACGTACATACTTATTTTAATTTACATACTTAAATTCGAAACTAAAAAAGAAAAATTTATTTTGACTAGGGGCTTCGCCCCTAGCCTCGCTACGCTCGCTCCTCTGGTGAATCAAGTGAATGAATGACTCAATAGTTTTTTACAGCGATTGAGTCATTCATTTGTTTACAGTTGAAGCTTCCCCCCCCTCCTCCCGACGAAATGGATGAATGGGTGAAAAATTGGATCTTCTTTAAAAGGAAGCGAATGAGAAGATTTTTTTGAAGTATTTCTTTAAAATTCAATTAAAAATCGAAATTTTAAGATAGAGACTTGAAATGAAGTTTATATGAATGAGAAAGCTTTCATCTTCCAGTTGATATAAATATTTTCTTTGTAACATAATAAGTCTGAGAGCTACGAATTTATATATCTCGAAACGCATAAATTTTTCCAAAAAAAGGGTTTTCAATTTTAATAAAAATATCAGTCTGTTTTAAATTATTTTTAAACAAATGAGGTCTTGTTTGAAGGAGAAATGTCTGTAGTCTTAGATTGTAAAAAAAAAAAAAAAAATTCTACGATCCTTTTTTGGCGAGTTATCGTAATCTGAACATGAAAAAGTCAATATTTTCCCACAAAACATAAAATAAAAAAAACTTAAAGTCCGACGAATATGAGACATGTCTTACTTTCTTCCCCACATTGTTCTGCATCGATTGATATCAGTCTCGACCCCATACCCCCAGCGGTTTTGGAGGAGATAGCGTGACAAGCTTTTGACAGCGGCGGCTGCGGCAGTTAGTTTTTTTTAGAATAGAGAGATATTTTTGAGTAATTTAATTTCTTGTTGTATTTGTACGGTAACTTATAGACAGTAATTAACAACTGATTTAAAATGTAATTATTGAAGTTTTGGTTTAATTATTGGGAAATGTACTGGAGTAATATTTTATATTCTAATATAATTATTTTGAGTATGGTAAAGTGATTTAATTATTGATTAATATAGTGTAACATATTATTATTAAAATATTAGTAAATGCGATAAAAGTCATTTAGATCAGTCCTTATCTTTATCCTCAAGTGAGGATGTTAGTAACACTGTAGAAGAAAATGTCGAAATTAATACTGATAAAAGCAATAGTACTACTGAAGATAAAGTAGTTGAAACTACAATACTTTATCCATCTAAAACACATACTGTCCATTTCGATCCAGAAAGCAGTATGTTGGTAGAACAGTGGTTAAGTTACTTTAACACCAAATGTAATGAAGTATCTAGAAATGAATACTGGAAAGTGACACATATTACCAAGTATCTGAAATATATTGCTTTAACTGAGTACATTAATAACTGTTTGCACAAAGCTGATTGGTTTGAACTCTTTAGTTCCCTAAAGAAGAAATCTTGTAATATATTTCATTAATTTACTAAAGTGCAATAAATGGTAAAGAAACTTAATATTTCCTTAAGACTGAGTATTTCCATAAAAAACTGCAATAAGGAAAAACGTTAGGTTTATCAAAAAATTTAATTTTAGAGGGTCCAACCGATGGTTTACCTCTGCAGTTAAAAGCAATTAATGACAGTAAATGCTCCTCAGAATATTTATGACTGGTTGGTTTTGCCAACAAAACTGAGTAAATTACAAGCAAGTAATCACAGTAGATTTGGTTTTAATAGACCACCCCAGTTTCACTAAGTTAGACCAAATCAACCAAATTATGGTCAAAATTATCACCCTGAATATCATCAGTGGAGGCCAGGATATCAAAGGCCTATTCATTGGTCGCTACAAGGGAGGGGGGGGGGGGGGGCAATAGGGGCAATTTCCACTCCCAAAAAAAGCCTGGCGTATTCTTTTTTCCATAGCCTAAAATTATATAATCGTAGACCTAATACTAAATGAGTTTAAATATAAAATGAGACGATGTTTATTTCTTATATATATATATATACATATATATATATATAATCCTAAGAACCGATGTTGCCCCCCCCCCCAAAAAAACTCTGGACTGGAGCCGCCCCTGGACCTACTGTACTAGTTTTCCATAATGTTGGCAATTCTAATGCAAGACCTAGGTGGCCTTCATATGCATTATGAGTCATATCAAAATTTACCCCCTAGACCTTGTAGAAATTGTGAAAATCACAGAATCATGAATGCTTATCACTGGGAACAGACATATTGTTTTCAACAGTCAAATCAAAAAGCAAATAATCCTGAACGAGACAACGCTAAAGCTTGACAATTTTACCCAGATACTTCCAAAAGAATAAATATATTGTGGTTTGTATAATTGGTACAGGTCATTACTTCAAACTTTCAATTTCACATGTGAATTCTACTTTTTAAAATCTTTGCTATATTTAATAAGTGAAATCTGCAGCCAATTTTTTAAAATCAGTAACACTCTTATGAAAAGACAAGCCATAGAGAAAGTTCTCTATGGCCTCTTTCATTTATTAATAATTCCCTTCTCTATACCTATTTCTTCAGCCAAATTTTGTACTTCTTAGATATTTTGTTCAAAACCTGTAACTCGAAGCCTTTGTTATATACTACGTAATCCAGCAATTAATTTTTATCCACAATCTATTTTCAAATATTTCTGTTGTAATGCTTTAGTTGTTTGATCGATGGACTGTAGAATTTTATTCATATAGAAAGAGTAAATCTATAATTAATTTGCAAAATCAAATTGTTTGCACTTGATACAGCTTCCAGATTTGAAAAATTGTTTGCAATTATTTCCAGTCCTTTCATTACTGCAGGTAATTGTAAATACAGGGCCTTTATTGCACTAGCCTTTGATGATCACCTTGCATCAGAAAAACTTTTAAGTGATAATTTTAGCCAGTTCATTAACATAGGCACATTGAAAATATCAGTCAGTTGTGCCATTCATTCTAATTTTCATATTGGTGTGCAGAGACATCTAGGGTCTAAGTAGGACAAAATCTAATCGCAAACGGCGCAGTAGAAAGGTGGAAAGATTTAAAAATATAATTTCTTATGAACAGCATTTTGGGGGGTGCAACTTAGGGATGCGACATCGATGTTTTGATAAAAGCATCGATGTTTTAAACATCGATTTATTGAAGCCAATTTTTTTAACATTGATGTTTTACGTTGTCTTGATTTTTTTTTTTAATGAAAATGTACCATAATAAAAAAAAAATTAACCCCGTAGCATAATTTTCCCACTCAGTAAATGTAAGTCTGAATTCTGAAAAGGACTAATACAAAAGGGGGAACAATTAGAGACAAATGGCAATGAACAACCAATGAATAATAATTATATGCCCCAATAATTGTTATTTACAGTAAAGAAAAAATAAGCTTGTTCAGTTTTTCCTCATACGTTGGTTTTGCATCAGTACTTCAAATTGGTGTAAATATATGTAATTTTCTTTTGTATTATTTAATTTGAAAATAAAAGATTTGTTAATAAATTGCAATAGTTTCTTCCTCAATTTTCTGGTAAAAGTAATAAAATGTGTAATGGAAATTCTGCGATATGTGCTGACTATATCAACCAAGTTTTTGTCATTTGTGTCAGCCCAACCTCAGAGTAAATTCCCCCCCCCCCCTCCATGATTAACCAAAGTAACATTAATCTTAGAGGTTACTAAACCAGTTTTAAAAAATGAAAGTTCATAAACATCAATGGTTTTGGGGCGATGTTTTATTAGCATCAATGTTTAATATTGAGTATCGATGTTTCAAAACATCGATGTTTTGTTGTCAATGTTGCATCCCTAGTGGAACTGTTGCACCTGACTAGTTACAGCACTGTAAATTCCCTTTCAATTATAAGCTTGAAATACTTCAACCTTAGAAAAATAGAAATGCACTTTAAATATTATGTAAAGCTATTTTCAGGCATTCTTATATTTTGTTGAGTCAATAGTCAATTAAGAGCAATGACTTACTCTTTGCTTAAAGGCTATTCTTTCGTCGACTGTCAGAGTATCTGCTTTGGCAATGACAGGAACAATATTCACAATCTTATCTAAGCGTTTCATGAACTCGGCGTCAAGAGGAGTTAACCTGCAAAACAGAGATTTATACAATTAAGGGTGCTATTCTATGAGGTCAGAGAGGGTATGATCCCTCCAGAGGGTGTTCAGTCAAAATTGAGGTAGCAACTAGCTAAGACGGATTCCGACCCTTGTGCATACCTGCCAACATTGCCTAAAGCTTTTCAGGAGCAAATACAAAAGATTTCAGGAGTTTTGAGGAGCATTTCAGGAGCACACCACAAAGTCGATAATTTTAAAATGGTTTTATACACATACATATATGTGAGTGTGTACAAACTTGCAATTAAAAAACAATGAATTTTAGGAAAAAATTATAAATTATTTTTCTTCAAAACTAGTTTTCTTAGCAATTTTCAGATTACACAATAAGACTAATTGCATCGAAATGTTCACAGTGTACATATAAAGTTTTAAGAGTAAATTTGTGCAAAATCAAAATGTAATGTCTTACTTCCTAGCCTTCAACATACATTCATAAGTTTATAAGCACAAGGGAGTTGGAATTACAGATTCTTATTTAAGCAAAGCAAGTTGAGATTTCACAGTAATATATGATTTCAATTACCTTTTGGTAGGTTTGCTACTATAGACTTTAAAAAAAAATGAATCAAAACTTTCTTGAAACAATAATTTTACCAAATTTTATTTTATTTTCACTAATATTATAAAAAATATGTAAATAAATAGAATTTCTATTAAAAAAATTTAGTAACTATGTGTACACGGCTAATTATTGTTTCTTTAATGCTTGATAACTTGCTTTTTTAGCTCTGATTAAATTAATCTAATTCTGATTAATAGCTCTGGGTTTTCCGAAGTAAACTAAGATTTACACAGGGCATCCGGAGTTAACACGAATTTCCGGAGATGCTCGAAGACCTGGAGCAGTTGGCAGGTATGCTTGTGGTGCTATATAAACCACAGCAGCACACATCACTCCATAGCCTATATGGACCTGGTCTGAAACTGCCAGCCAGGGGGCATTAGGAACAACAATAACAAGGATGTTATTCAAATCCCAACAAAAACATTTGAAAAAATGACCATGCAAGTACAAAGATTCATCTTTGAGTCCAAAACATTTGACTCAAAATATTACAAAATGCATAGATTAGAACAGTAGCATGTTACCCTTCACATACCACAAGCTACATTGCATGTTAAACTACTGGAACATCTCATAAACAGCTTTCTAATTACGAACTGCTTCACCAATCAGTGTGTGCTCACAAATATGGCATCACTTAGGAACCAAAATACATATTTGAAACAAACATAATAAATCTGATAACTCTAAAACATGTAAAGAAAATAGAAATGAAAAGCACACAAAAATAGCATAAGCACATAAAAATGGCAATGAACTCAACAGTAACATCATAACTGAACTGCACGAGTAGCTGATCATTTATTTATTTATGCAGTAATACCTAAAATGGGTGCCTCAATCAAATCTGAGAAATCAACACTTCATTCACATACAATAAAGGTATAGTACTTATCAATTAACGAGTAATAATGAACAATATTTAAAACTGATAAAAATCAAAATACTGATAAATGATTGTTACAAAAATATAATATTTCAGGTGAAGCCATCGGCCAAGCATCCCAATATATCTCTTTCCTACTAATCAATTCCTTGAATTCAAAACCTACTTTGCTTCCACTGCTTTTAACATATGATATATATATATATATATATATATATATATATATATATATATACACATACAGAGAGAGCTGGTCCCATAGTTGAGGTAATGAGGCAACCGCCATATGTGCCGAATTGAAAGAGGCACCAAAAAGAGACAGTAAAAATACAAATTTTTTAACGAATAATGAAAATATATTAATAGTTTAAGTGTATGAAGAAATTCATAAAAATATACGGTACTTTCCCATTATACCGACCTATCGCCAACATCATGCGACAGGTCACCCATTATAATACCACACAGTCAAAAATTAAAGAAATTAAATGGCTATAAGATAATATGCACATTTTTATAACATTGCATATTTTTTTAAAACTAATTTTTAAATAAACAGGAAAGCCAACGTAAATAAAGCACAAATAGCAGTAAGATGCAATTATTTTGCATACGGCCATTTCGAAGCTACAAAGGAGCTTCTTCATCAGTGCAACGAACTTAGTGGCAACTAAAAAAAGTCGAAGACTAAGCGACCAGACGCGTGCACATGCACTTAAATACCCGCACGTGTGAGCACCCAAAGGCATGAAGCAGTAGAAAGACCGAAATAGGGCAAGCAGTGCCATCTCATGGCAAAAAGAAGGAAAAAATTGAAAAAACAGGCCAACACATCTAAATAAACCCTTTCCACAATTGAAGAAAAACAGGGGTACTTGACAAATCATTAACCAAAGAACCTGAATTTTTAAAAATGTGATAAGCTTCCCAGAAATCAATATCAGCAGGCAAGTGACATTTCTGAATAATGGAGGTAGAAGTAAAATCAAATCGATGATTGGGAAGCTTATCACATTTTTTAAAATTCGGGTTCTTTGGTTAATGATTTGTCAAGCACCCCTGTTTTTCCTCAATTGTGGAAAGGGTTTATTTAGCTGTGTTGGCCTGTTTCTTCAATTTTTTTCCTCTTTTTGCCACGAGATGGCACTGCTTGCCCTATTTCGGTCTTTCCACTGCTTTGTGCCTTTGGGTGCTCACACGTGCGGGTATTTAAGTGCATGTGCACGCGTCTGGTCGCTTAGTCTTCGACTTTTTTGAGCTGCCACTAAGTTCGTTGCACTGATGAAGAAGCTCCTTTGTAGCTTCGAAACGGCCGTATGCAAAATAATTGCATCTTATTGCTATTAGTGCTTTATTTACATTGGTTTTCCTGTTTATTCCTCGAGCACAAAGGTTTTATCTTTTCTTTTCAAAATAAGTTTTAAATATTGATAACTACATTTCTATTTTTGGTGACAAAAATTTCGAAATTCTTTTCAACATTGCTTCAAAAGGATCTTCATTCAAAGTGTGCCTCCATGTGAACTCTGCGAGGTATGAATCTAAATGTGATCTGTTCATTCCCTGTTGTTGTTTGTTTCTCCACTACATGAACCCCAAGGCCTTTCGATGTTTTGGGTATGGACGCTAGTTTGGAGATCTACAAATTTGTATTTATGATTTACAGTCAAATGTATGTATCCCGCATCATCAAGATTTTTTTTTTCTGTACCCTCTCCAGCAGTCTGGGTAGATAATAGTACCAGCTTTAAATATAAAAATGTAAATTAAGTTATTTACATTTAACAGCACATTCGTTTTAGATTTATTCATTTTCCCCAAAATGTATTCACTTTTGACATTGCCATTTTAAAGAGTAGATGTTCCAGAGATTAACCCTGGGTCTCACAAAGAGTCACCTGCATTGGTAACAAGTCAGTGGAATGGGAAATTAACCAGCTTTTCTGCACCAAGAGGTTGGCGTTGGGTCGGTATAATGGGAAAGTACCAAATATACTAATACTAGCTGAAAACCCACACTTCGCTACAGAGTACATTCAAATTAAATACAACGGTCAATGTATGCAATTAATGCCCAAAAAAATAAATATATATATATTTATAATAAATACGTTGATCAATATATACAATTGATGTAGGAAAAAAATATATATTTATAAAAAAATCGTAAGGGATATTTTTATAGACAAAATAATGTCCAATCGTCTGCTGCATTAGTAAGAAAAAAAAATTTTTTTTTGTCTATTTAGTTGTTATGCATGTGACGATAAATTTATTTAAAGTACCAGAAAAAGAAATCACGTGATCGGCATTTAATACATTAAATTCTAAAAATGAATCTTTAAAAATTCATCAAAAATCAGAAAATTGAGGTAAATGTTCGAAAGAGAATTCATTTTAAATGAACTTTTATGATCTTTCTTTTGATATAACTTTTATAACCCTCAAATTATTATTTTAAATGAAAACTTAAAAAAAAGTTACAAAACAACTTAAAAATTTAATTAAAAAAAATCTAAGAAGAATTTTTCAAAAATCTTTCATAGTACACCCCTACACCATAAGAAGAATCGCCATGCAAAATTTCAGCCCTTTAAGTCCAGCGGTTTGGTCTGTGCGTTGTATGTCAGTGAGTCAGTTACGGAACTGTTATATATATATATATATATATATATATATATATATATAAAATGCAATATTTGTATGAAAACCTAGCTGAAGAATTACGTATTTGCTAAGATAAGATAGTTTTGGATAAATGAAGAAAAGGGCGTATATGAGATCTCGCTAAGAAATATCGAAGTAGTTCTTTTTTACACTGCGATAGTTTCCTATTATATTCCACTTTCGTTTTGAACATTCTGCACGTCTCATTATAACTATTTTTCCCAAAAATAAAGCTGACATTTTCACGCATCACCTACTCTAAAGCGTTCTCTCAAGCTTAAAAAAATCAAATGCTAAAGTTCCTGTAATTTAAAATTCACCAAAAATCAGAAAATGGAGGTAAAGATTCGAAAAAGATTTCATTTTAAAGGAACTTTTAGGATCTTTCTCGTGACAAATTTTATAACCCTCAAATTATTATTTTAAATGCAAACTTAAAAAAAGTTACTAAAACAGCTTAAAAAATTAAGTTTAAAAAAATCTAAGAAATATTTTTCAAAAATCTCTCTTAGTGCACCCCTACACTATAAAAAGAATCGCCATGCAAAATTTCAGCCCTTTAGGTCCAGCGGTTTGGTCTGTGCGTTGTATGTCAGTCAGTCAGTGAGTCAGTTACGGAACTGTTTTATATACAGTGGCTCCCAAAAGTGTTCGTACACTTACGATTTTCAATAAAATAGGGGTCTATCCATTGATTAAATTGAATATTTCAGAAAGGGTATTTAATAATAAGATCTATAATCTATTCTTAACAAAACTACATGAAACATTTTGAAAACATAGCAAAACTTTATTTTTAGGAAACAAATAATCCAAAAGTAACAAAAACTTTATCTCACAAAAGTCATCGTACACTTGTAAAAAATCTCTACATATTAGTAAATATTCTAATTTTTCGTTAAATTAATATTTAGTACGATATCCTTTAGCATCCACAACAGCTTTTAAATGTCTGGGAATAGATTGCTTTAGTTCTTTTGTAATTTTTGCATCAATGTTCATCCATTCTTCCATCATAATTGTTTTTAGTTCGCTTTTCGTGTGAATGTAGTGTTTTCGTACTCGAACCTCCAGTTCTCTCCAAATATGTTCTATTGGGTTTAAATCTGGCGATTGAGGTGGTGTTTTCAAAACTTGTGGACAATTATAGAGACATCAGATGCGAACGTTGAGAGCCGTGTGCTTAGGATCGTTATCTTGATAAAAAACAAAGTTGTTTCCAATACCCAAATTTTGAGCTGATAATTTTAAATTGTCTCTTAAAATATTTATAAAAACAGCATGATTCATTATGCCATCAATAAATACCAAATTTCCTAGTCCTGATGCTGACATGCACCCCCACACAAGGATACCTCCACCAAGGATACCTTAACTGTTTCTACTAAGTGCTTGGGATTAAGTTCCTCATTTTTTTCTTCTCCATACAATTATACGCCCATCAGCACCAAAAATTTTCATCGGCAAATAAGACATTATTCCAATAGGTTTGGGGCTTATTTATCATTGATAGTGCGAAGGGAAGCCTAAACTTTGTTTTTCTCACTCACAAAAAAATTTCTATGGGCAGAACGCCCATGTAATCAAGCTGTTCTGAGAACTCGTCAAAAATTTTCAGATGAAATTGAAGTAGAAAATGTTTCACTGAATTCTGCAGAAACTTTTACAGCACTCAAACGTGAATTTTTCACAAATTTTCTAATTATAAATCTCTGATCACGTTTTGTTAACTTTGCCGGACGGCCTTTTCTTACCTTGTTTTGGATCCAATTTTCTTCTTCAAAGCGTTTTTTCACATACTGCACAGTAGAATTGGATAAATTAAGTAATTTAGCAATATTCCGAACTGATTATCTACTACTAAGATGAAAAATAATCAATTTTCGAATGCTGTTTGTTGTTTCTTTACGACTACGAGCCATTTTAAAATAATAAATAGAATACTACGGAGTAGGCAAGCAAAAATTAAAGCCAAACGATATTTTAAATGCCACCACAATTCAAAAATAAAAATAAAGCGCCAGAAGATAATTTTAATTATGAATTTATCCGAAAATATTTCAGTGTACGATGACTTTTGTGAGATAAAGTTTTTGTTACTTTTTGATTACTGGTTTCTTAAAAATAAACGTTTACTATGTTTTCAAAATATTTCCTGTAGTTTTGTTAAGGATAGATTATAGATCTTATTATAAAATACCCATTCTGAAATATTCATTTTAATTAATGGATAGACCCCTATTTCATTGAAATTCGTAAGTGTACGAACACTTTTGGGAGCCACTGTATATATAGATAACCAAATAGATAGACTATTTTTGTTATAAACTCCTGAATTTGAGGATTAGGAGAACAACATTTTGAATGCATACTTCAAAACATCGTTGTAGTTCTAAAAATCTTACTAAGTCTACCTGTAACTGCAGCAGCCGCTGAGCACAGTTTTTCTAAACTGAAAAATTTTAAGAATTATATATGAACAACTCAAGAGTGATTGAATGATCTAACAATCATTTCTACAGAAAAGATGGTATGTAAAACAATAAATTAGAGAGATGCGATCAAACAGTTCACTGCAATAAAGTCTCAAAGATTTAGAAATTATTTTTATGGCATAACAAATTATATTCAAATTTATTTACTTTTTCTACTTTATTAAAGTTCTGTAACTTTTAAAATTATCTTTTAAATACTTTTTATCTTTTGTAACTTTTAAATTTATCTTTTAAATACATATTTCCCCCATAATGTCTGTTATTTTATTCGGTACACTATTCCTAATAGAGAGATATTAATTACTTAAGAGTTTCTCTGAAAATTTGAAAAGGCATAAGTGATATTCAGGGGCACAGAGAGTTTGCAAAAAATAGGTGAAGAACGTATTTTACTACGGATACTTATGTTATGTTATGTTATGTTATATATATATATATATATATACAAACACATACAAACACATATATATATTTAAATATAAGTATAAATATATATATCGCTCACTTCTTTCAACAACGCCATATCTCAAAAATCGGCGATTTTGAGTTACATCTGTTTTCAGAATGCTTTGAAAGAGAAGTATATCCCTGCAAGATCGTCATATCTCCCCACTCAATATATAGCCACTAGAGAGCAGAATTAATATTTATATTTAATACCTTTTATTCTACTTTAAAATTTAAAAATCACTCTCCTGAAAAATAACATTTTTTTAGATATGATGTTGTTGAAAGGAATGAGCAATATATATATATATATATATATGCCTCAGGAGAGGATGGGGGCATAGGGTAAGAAGATAACACAAAGGTGAGGAATAAACCTAGAAAGGTTGAGAACCACTGAGTTACAGTCTTGGAAAGGGGGAATGGAGCAAAAAAGGTAAAGTACCGCTATACAAAATATATATAGCTTAATCAACAATGTGGTAAAATTTTAGAAGAAAAACAATCATATACACTTGTCTAAATAGAAAAAAATTATCTTTCCAAGCCTGAATCCATCAGCTAAGAACTTAAGAATTTAAAAACATGTTATGAGTACTTACGAATGACCAGTGGGAGGAATGAAGTATAAACAGCAATGCACTCTTGTATCAGGAATGTACTTCTTTCTGGCAATACTTTGTTCTTCATTTAGGTATTTTTCATACTGTTGATTGATATATTCAAGTATAGGTAACCAACTGTAAGACAAAGCAAACAAATGAATAGCACAAGAATAATTATTGTATAACAATTCTTGATTAAGAAAAAACTGAATATAAATAAAATAAAAGTAAACAGTAATCAGCAAGAAATTATATAAAGATTCATAATATTTCTTTAGGATAACTTAAGACATCTCATTTTAATTATTGGTTATTGATGCATATGATAAATTCAAGAAAATGTCTAAATTTTTAACTTGTAAAACAAATGGGCCCAATTTATTCCATTAGAAATATATAACATAAAAACCCCTAAATTCAATTCAAATTCTAAATTGCCTTGGGCGTTGTCGCGATTGAGCTATTTTCGCTTCTGATTCCAAGAACAAAGCATGGGCAGCGTCCCCTCAAAAAATATAATGTCTAGCGCATCTTTACGTAATAATAATACGTCACCTCTGACATCAGAGTCATAGCTTCAGCCAATGGCTACAGACTTGTGATCACATGGCAAGACGCTCAAAAAGTTTATATAAGTTCCAGTATAACTCGGAGAGCAGATTTTTTGGGTGTCTGCTCACGGCCAGAAAACATGTAGTTTTCGCTCCTGGCAAATTTGTACGGGCGGGGCCGCGTCCCCGTCCCGGCCAGCGTCGCGCGATGTGTTCGAGTAAATTTAGTTGATGTTCTACAAAACAGTTTCGGAAAATAAAGACTTTGTATGAACCAACTGCCTTTTTCTTGATGTGTTCCGAGGTGTTTATTGGCCTCTCATTTTACCTCGCCACTCGCGACTTCGATTGCACGTTATGGATACAAAATGTTTGAAGATCCCGGCCATTGTTTCGCCCCGCCACAGTTTCCATTTGCCTTAGCTACGACTACAAAACTGATGATTTCAACGGTTATGTTATGTGCCCGGCTACAACCATTACTATTATATAATTCATTACATATATATATATATGGGAAATTCAATCCCATCTCCATCTCCAAACGTTACACGGCGCTACTGTCTGTGTGACGTCAGTGCGTGCGCCCGCATGATGTATTCCCGCCTTATCAGACGATCGCTGTACTCCGAGATGGGAAGACGTCCCTCTCGAGCTGTTTATTTTAATTTCTTAATATTTAACTAATAAAGGATGTTTATATCCAATGCTGCTGTGGTCGTTGCTTCCCCACATATATATATATATATATATATATATGTACTAGCTGGGCTTCACCCAGCTATGCTCAGGCCATCCGTCCACCAGACAGACAGCTTTGAATTGATTGATTGAGAGGGAGAATTTTCATAAGACACACTATTAATTTGCAATCTCCCCCACCCCACCCCACAAAAAAGTGTTATGCGTATTAACACCCACCACCACCAGGTATGATATGAGCATACCTGCATTACAAGAAGATAAATTTTCATGTGAAAAGAAATCAACTGGCTACTTTAGCCTATATTCCTGCAATACAAAAATTCAAATCTCCAGAAATTTGTGTTATTGGTAACATAATAATGCATTATACATTGAAATTATATGAGTGCATGTATTAGACAGAATTGCATACGTCTATGTTGTGAGATATTCCATATTTGGTTTACTCAAAAGATAAATACAATTGAAATATTAAACAGGCTTCTGGAGCATATGGCATTGTGAAAAAAACAAACCTCTCAATAAATACCAAAATTTCCTAAATATAAATATTTATATAAAAAAAAATTTGGATATGCATTTTTAAAATATTTTATCGTGTCATCAACAAAACAAAGAAATGGCGAACTTCATACAAAAATATATTAGTAGAATATTTATCTAAAACCAAAAACTAAACTAATCAGCAAAGAAAGAAATACATGAAATATGAAAAATTTTGGACAAAAAATTGGTAAAGTGAAAATAAAAGTTAAAGAATTATTTGTTGTTTAGACAGTTCAAATATGTTTCTATATATCTAAAATCAAAACTGAAAACCAAGTATAACAAAACTGAAGATAGATATAGAACTATGAAATGAGAACAAAAAGAATCTTATTGCCGGCTATTGTTTAGCATTAATCGAATACCCAAATTGAATCACTTGACACTCAAATCACAGTTCACTTGAATTTAAATTTTTTTTCACTTTTAACTGCAAAAAAGTCCCCAAAAATCAGTACATCTTCAAATGATCTATTTATAATTAAAAAGTTTGAATTAAAAGTATGAAAAATAGGAAAAGAATCAAAAATTAGACACATGATGAAACATTTCTTTTCAACGATTCATTTTTTAGTGAGAATCACACTGTGAATGAATCTTGCTTTGTTTACGTCGTCAAAAGATGGATGATCTCATAGGAGATGCCTCATAAAAATCCAAATAACTCTAAAACTAATGGAGTAACAGATTAAGTGTACGCAGAAAAAATTATCAGATTTAAAGCTCTTTCCAAATATGTAATATTTATGTACTTTCATGAAAGAAAGAAAAATACATCGATTTCGACATTTTCAAACACGGCCGAATTTCATAACGGATGCCATACCAGAAACGATCTATCTGGAATTGTTCTGCTGACCGACAAAGTTTTTCTTTTATTTATATAGATATATACATATATAAATATATATATATGTCTGTGTGTATGGTTTATAATAATTAAACTACTTATATAAACCACAGGTTCTCAACAAAGGAGAACTTTTAGGGTTTCAGGGGGGGGGGGGGGGGGAAAGGGGACTACTATTCAGATAAGTGTAATGTCCTGTAGATCAGCGGTTCTCAACCTGAGGGGCATAGAAGAATTTCAAGGGAGGCGTGAGTTTAAAAATAAATAATAAAAAAAGTAAAACTAACTGTAATTTACTGTACTGAATTTTGTGGTCACAATGTAACCATAATGTATTTTCGACATACGAACATGAACACGATAATTGTCGCACATGATAATTGTCATAATTGGAAAAAATACGATAATGACAATCGACCTAAAATGTTATTCTTAAGCAAATGAGGAATTCGAAAACATGGATGTTGAAAATTTTTGGTTACACTGTTTTCCTAAGATTGTTCCCAGAAGTAGCTTTGGAAGCTTTAAGGTTGTTAGTGCAGTTTTCATCCGCATACTCTATGAATCTGGATTTTCAGCATTAGCATACATAAAATCAAATTATCGAGCAAAGCTGCGCGTTAAAAGTGACCTGAGGTGTGCTTTGTCACAGTTACAACCTAATATTCAAAAACTTTTCAAGGACAAACAGTGTCAGCCCTCTTATTAATGTTTTGAAAGTGACTGGTATTACATATCAACCTCACCTACATCCTTGAATACCTCAAATATATTTTATCTGTATTTAATTCTTTGATTTCATATGTTCTAATAATAATATGTTCCAAATTCAGATGTGTAGTAATATTAAATTTCGTGTATGAAATTATCTATTCTATATTTTCATTTAACAACCATCTTCAGTTTCTAATTCCGATTGTACTACTTGTATTGACCACATATGGTGGTGGTGGTGGTGGGGAGGTGTGACCTCACATCAGTGTTCAAAGGGGGGCACAGAGCCTGAAAGATTGAGAACCCCTGCTGTAGATGTACAATCTGTAAAATTGTAGTTTGCTTTTATTTTAATACGACCAACTTTACAACTTCTATATAAATTTTTACTAAATTGAGATTCTTTTAATTTCAAAAAGTTCATTTTACTTAAGCTAATAAAAGCTAAATTTCAAAATTTCATACTTAAAAAATACACATACCAGTTCTCGTTATTTATGTGGTCTCCAAAACCCGGAGTATCAGTAACTGTAAGCCTTAACCGAACTCCTTTTTCTTCAAGAACTGTGACAAGAAAAATCAATTGTATACATAATAATAAAACAGAGAAATGAAACAGACATACAGAAACAAATGAAACTCATATATATATATAAACACTATCTACCAATAAGTATTTGGACATCAATGCAAATTATACGATATCTGTGGTCCAGATATACGTCACACCCTCTGCCATTAAACATCGTGTAGGAAACAACATTGGCATTAGTCACATACAAGATGCCACAAAGTGCAGAGTTATTTGATTTCGAGAAAGATGTAATCGTCAGGTATCACAGAAATGGCCAATCCTTAAGGAACATATCTAGCAAGCTGAATTACCCAAAATCAACAGTGGCATATGTGATTCAGAAGTGGAAGGTAAGAGGTGATTGTCGGAATGTACCCCAAGTCAGCAGACCCACAAAACTGGGAGATAGAGACTCACGGGTGCTATCCAGAGAAATTCGGAAGACCTGCACCCAACCAATGGACCACACACTCCAAGAGTTTCATCAGGCATATGGGAGTGTTGTTTTCATGAATACCATCCGTAAGGAAGCACATCTGCTTGGTTTTCATGGTCCTGCTGCCGCCCATAAGCCTTTGATCAAAAAGTACAACCGTGCTGCTTGTTTAATGTGGTACAAAGCTCGTCAAAAATGGACTATAGATCAGTGGAAACAGGTTCTCTGGAGCAACAAATCAAGGTTCACCCTCTACGCTTCGGATGGCAGGGTCTGGCATCTGCCAGAATGAATTGTGCCCACAGTATTGTTTGGCGATGTGGAATTATGGTCAGGGAGTGTTTCTCCTGGCATGGAATGGGATCCTTGGTACCAATTCATGGTAAGCTCAATGCCGATGCCTACTGCACAATTTTGGATGACAGTGTGCTTCGTATGTTGCGGCAGGTTTACAGGTTGGACCCATGTTACTTCCTGGACAACAACACCAACTGTCATGTTGCGAGGTCCACTATGGATTGCTTTGGTGACAATGGGGTTAACCGAATGGATTGGCCTGCCCACAGCCCAGACCTGAACCCTATCAAGAACCTCTAGGATGAGTTGGATCACCGAATTAAGGGGTTCAACAACTGTCGAAAATCGGCAAAAGAATTTACATGTCATCGCCAAGACGAGTAGAAGAAAATATCACTAGCCGTCATACAAGGACTTGCGGAAAGCATGCCCCGGAGGGTTGAGACTGTAATTGCCTCTCGTGGAGGCTCTACCAACTGTTGAATTTGAATATGAATAAATTGTTTTCCTTTTCTAACACAGGTGTCAAATAGTTATTGGTAGATACTGTGTATGTATATGTATATATATATATATATATATATATATATATATATATTTATTTAAAGATATATATTATATCTATATAAATATTATTTCTAGAAAGTTATTTTTTCTGACAATCCCTTTTTCTCACTTCATACTGAACCAAAATTGACAAAAAGCGTACCATGTTAAAAATTAAAATGACCACTTCTGATGAATTGTTAATTTAAAATTACACATTTTACTGTTTGTTAGAAATTCAAAGTATAAACATTTTTTCTTCTGCTAAATGGTGTGTGCGCTACCCTTATTTTCCCATTCTCGCTCACTGAACTTTTAAATTCTAAAATCGTCTGCTTTTATTACCCTTCTGTGAATAAATTAATAAGATTCTTGGCAGCATCCTTGTAGGTGTACATTATTCTTTTTGCATGGAAAAACAATTTGTTCAGACTAAAATCTATTTTTCTTTCCCCCTAAAGAACATTTTATGAGTGACATTTTCCTCTGGTATGCCTTTTTAGAGTTTAATTTTATTTATTCAATTCTATGTACACAATTATGTGCATATGACAAAATTGTACCACGCTATTGAGGGAAAGCTTCTAATTTATCTCATAATTAGAGGATAATCAAAAGAAAGGTCTTACCATGCAGATGGGAAGTCAAAGAAAAAGAATGAGATTGGGGTAACCATTCGTACATGGCGGATCAGCAAATTTCTTATGTAAACTCTATGGGAAATTTTGCGCAAGACATGTAAAGATTAGCTTTATTACTAGATGGCAAGACGTGCTCGCTTATTTATTACTTTTATCTTTTGAACACCAAACTTTAAATTTAAAAAGCATATCATCATCATCATATATTTATTATTTACAGAAGGTGAATTTTGGCGACAATCCCTTTTCTTTCTTTAGCCACCTAGTGTGTATGTGTGTGTGTGTATATATATATATATATATATATATATATATATATACACACACATATATGTTGTGGTGGTTGTTTCTAATGCCGCCTGGCTGGAAGTTCCAGAGTTATGCCTATATTTGCATGTCAAACTGTCTTTATAGCTTTCTTGGTAATTCAAGCTGAATACATAATTTTTTGTATATCGACTATATTTACTAACAGTTTTATATTTCTAAATTTATTAGACTGCAGAAGTCATTACGCACAGCCAGGTTCCTTTATAACTACAAATAAATACATATGTGTGTGTGTGTGTGTGTATATATATATATATATATATATATATATATATATTATACACATGCATATATATTTATGTCTTCAAGTACATGGACATCATGTGAAAACCATGCAGAATAACTTATTAAAATACTTTAAATCTGCATAAAATCAGTCTTGAAATCTAAATGCATCGCTGAATTTTCCTTTTCACTGCCATCTATTTATGACGTAATGACAACAGATGATGAAACGGCCTGGCACCAAACAAGGCTGATTATCAGTTTTAGTGGGAATGAATTATGGAATTCAGTCATGTTACAACTGGAATATCTTTGCTATGAAAATAAATAATTATCTACTTTATGTTAGTGACATTGTTGTGGTCCTAAGTCTTCCATAAATGTGCTTTCTAGTCATCTTAATAGATTATTTAAGCCTCAGTAGACTTTAATGAAACTTATTATGAAAGGGTAAACTTCAAAATTATGACAAAGAATACTGTTGTGAAAAATATTTAAAGATAGATTACATTTTAATAAATGAAAAAAAATTACATTATTTTAGTATTTATTGCACATTATACAACACATAAGCTTTACATATGTTCAAATGCTTCGAAAAGATAATCACATAGAAAAAAGGTTCAATGGATTTGCCATACAAAATATAATTTATGAGTCAAACTATTTTTAACACCATTTAAACAAACTATTAAAAAATGACTCTTATTTAAAAACTATTTCAGAATGAAAATTGACACTACATGGTACTGAAATTCGTACAGATAAATGAACTTGATTCTACCTAACCTACAGTCAATGCCTCAAAAAGAAAATAAATCACGAATATTCTGTTCATAAAATATATTAAACCAAATCATTCAGTTCAAAGCAATTTAACCATATCATTTTGTTTTATTAGTTTAAGACTTTTAATAATACTTTTATCATTCTAGCCTCATTGAAAAATTTACTATGATCAAAAGAATAAATCCATAAAATACTATACATTTATGTATCCATAAAATAGAGTACATTTGTGTCTTATTAATGTGTATGGGATATGGACCAGAATTTTACAACTTATGTTTGAACATAGCATATAAAAAATTACATGTATGATTATTGACTTCAACTTTCAGATCAAAAATATTTTTTATATATATATATATACAGAGGCTGTTCGCACATTTTTTAGACGATTTTGGTAAGCGGTAATAAAAAATCGTTTGCTGCAAAAGAAATAATTGCAACTGTACTATGTTTTTAAAAGTCAAAATTATCGTCTGCGGCTTGAAAGTTTTGTTTTTATTCAAAATGGCGTTTTTAACAAAGCAGTGGTTCGAAGGCTACATTTATGCTCTTTCCGAAGAGAAATATGCATACTCCGTTATCCAAAAACGATGTGAGAGTCATGGTTTTGTGATATCTAAAGCGTCGATAGGTAATATCGTCAACAAGAAAGGAAAAAAACGTCAAATTGGAGCCTCAAGTGGGACAAAAATTCCAAACAAGTATCCAAGGAAAAAACGGACATCGTCGACTATTGCAAAGGTACGTTGTTTAATGTTAAAAGAAAATCCCCCTAGTCAAAGGACAGTTGCAAAATCATTAAAATGCTCGGTGTCCACTGTAAACAAAATGATAAACACTGATTTAAATCTTAACAAAGCGAAAAAACGCAATGTGCATCGTCTTCTTCCAAATCATATCGCTGAACGCAGGACACGCTGCAGAATTCTATATGAGAAACACTTATCCAAAGAAAAATGGAAAACAATTGTCACAATAGATGAATCATGGGTGTATTTAAATGATTGCAACAAAAAAAGAGCCATTTATTATCATAAAAGGGGAGAAAAAAATTTAAGTACATGGTTCAAAGAATCGAAAGAAAGTTTTTCTAAGGGATTCATGATTGTTGCTGGCTTTTCTTATAATGGAAAGTTAAAAATAAAGAGAGTGGAAAAATATGTGGATAAGATTAACTCCAAATACTATCAGGAACATATTTTATCGCCAATTTTTCTGAATGAAATACCATCGCTTTACCCACAGTGCCATCAATCTGTGAGACTTCATCAGGACAAAGCTAGCAGTCACACATCAAAATCCACTGTAAATTTCCTAAAAGAAATGGAACAAAAAACTGGTATCAAGGCCATACCCTTCACTGATATCCCTACTAAATCTCCCGATGTATCACCTATGGATTTTTGTGCTTTCAGACTTTTAAAATCTGCATTATCCAAACGTCGTCCCAAAACCCTTACAGGACTCTGGAAAGCCGTTCAGGAGGAATGGGATAGAATACCTCTTCTGACACTTCAAAAGGCATTATTATCCTGGAAATTGCAGTGTCGAAAGATAGTTCAGAATAAGGGATGTCAAATAGAACATTTAAAACACAAGAATTTTATGTAATTTAGTTTTGTGAATACAATATGCATCGTCTAAAAAATGTGTGAACAGCCTCTGTATATATATATATATATATATATATATAAATTTATATTTAAATATATGTATATATATATATATATATATATATATATATATATATATACACACAATGAAACTTCTCTAGTCGGCCACCTTGATTTGGTACCTACCACTCTAAATGGCCATATTTTGTTCAGAACCATTTAGACTCCATAGAGTCCGTGCTACTTTTTTTTGAAACCATGACTGATTGCGATAGTAGTTTCACTGTGCATAAATATAGCATAAATTTTAAACATATATAAAGCAAGTATCACATAGAACTTGTATATGAAAAAAAAAGACAAAAAAACAAGTCAAAATATTTCATATACATTCCTATTAGTCATAAACAAAAAAGAATAAGTTTTGATCTACTATTTACCATGACTAACAGATTTCACTTCTGTCGTCTTTGGAATTTTGTATAAGCCATTTTCCTCTCCTTCTTTATTAACACATGTACGTCGACTTACACTTGCCTTGAAAAGGGTATTTATCAGGGTAGATTTACCAAGACCACTTCGCCCTATAAAAATATAATAAAGCTTATAAACATTATCTGCATTCATTTCAACAATTTCCAAAACTTAGCCTACCGCTCCCTTTTCAGAAGCAAAATTACTCAGCCCCTGTAAATTTTCCTTCTTAAGTGAACAAACAGAGATCCAGTAACACATTTGCATCCTTTTATGTATCTCTATTTCTACCATGTCCTTCAACATTGTAAAAAAATATGTTGTCACTAAGACACCTTGAAGCTTGACATTATAAAATTATTTATTAAAAACAACCATAGTAACAGTTGTATGACACACAGAAAATAAAGATAATGAAGGATAATACTGAAGTCAAACTAATCCTAATGAAAAGGATGAACTGGGTGCACTGTCAACCATTTATTAATGTTTGGCTCTATTTTTGTCAGCAGCATTTTTAAATTATTCTGATTAGTTATTTGTTGTTGGTTTCTGTTTTTAGTAAGCAAACGTTTTACTAATGGTTTGGGACAGTAGTGAAACCATGTTCCATTCAATAGAATGTACGAAATGCAATTAAAAACTTTTGTACTATAGCTTATAATCCAAGATAAAGTATCAGTGTCTGTTTTTGCAACCAGATTTATTGGTAGCTGAGTTTAAATTTAAAACCCCCCCCCCCCCCCAGGGAACAGAATTGCCGACTTTGCAAAACTCTGACCTAAATTTTAAATGTTTAAAAGCAGAAGAATTTTCATTCAAAACAATTGTGGAATATTTGAAATATTTACAAACTTCCAGTAGAGAAATATGATTAACACTGGACAAGATTTAATTAACATGCTACAAAACAAGTACACAATTGGAATGTTTACTTATGATATATAATTTTGAACACCTATTTCTGTGCTGTACCCTTCCTTATATTTATTATTAATATATATTGATTTTTATTTTAAATCTTAAGTTTCATAGATAATAAATATGAAATTTAAGTATTTACTGAACAAGAACATACAAATATCTAAAATACTGTTAAGTTATAAAAGTTACGCAGTTAGAGATATAAAATTTTAATTGCTGAAATAAAGAAGCAAAAAAAATTTTAATTCAGAATTTTCTTGAAGCATATAGATCAATGATTCTCAACCTTTTTATTTCCCTCCTTTTGGATGACTTTCAGGCCCTACACCCTCCCCTAGGTCTAAAACACATGTAATGCTAGTAAAATACATTCTACAAATATTTTTGCAAACTATTCACATGCCCATGATCATCACTCACACCTCCTCAGGGGGCATGCCTCAAAGGTCATGAACCATTGATATAGATTAATGCAGATTTAAAGCAGATATTCCTTTTTTGTCTTTATGATCTTCATATGAAACAAAGGATTTATTTCTTTTACTTTTCGAGTAGTGTTTTAATCTTTATATATACTTTCCACCTGCAAATTTAATATGTTGTTGTGGCTTATTCCTCAAGGTCTGGCCAAAGGTAGACCAAGAAGTCATGGACTCTCAAAAAGTCATACACAAGAAGAGGCCCAGAAAATAGGTCCTCATGCAGCAGCCCCACGCAGTTCAATAGGAGGGCAGGTGATGCCAGAGCTGAAGTACAATTAATGCAACTACGAAAAGTTTTCTGTCCATTGATAAAAGTAAGGCTCATGATATGTCCACTCATGAGTCTACCGATGGTGACCTGGACAGCCCTGTCCCCTTTAATTGTGAAGGCACTACCAGATTTCCCAGAATACCAGGAGTGGGACGGAGGAGTCAACCATAATTTCATATGTTACCTCTTATAAACAATTACAAAAATCTTCTTAAAATAATTGTACGAAAATTTAAAATTTTATACTAAAGACATAAGAATTTTGAAACAAAAGCTACAAGTTAATAAACAGATTTTCGTATAAAAATTCACACTCACCTACAACTATAATGTTGAATTCAAATCCTTTTTTTAAAACTTTTTTCCTGATTTGATCTTGTAATGTATCAATTCCAACATAACCTGAAACCTCAGTTTTCAAGTTGCCCCATTGTGTAGTTTCAGTTAAAGTATCTGCCATTACTGTTATAAATGCATTGACACTCAATTGACCTGAAAAAACAAAGGCAACAGCATGTGAAATCTATATTTACAAAGGATAAAAGGCAGAGAAATAAAAACTGTTAGTACCCCTTTCTCATTTACTTATTTTTGAAGACTAATTTGATTAAACAGTTTCTATTCCATACCTTTTACAATAGAAATTTAAATTTATAAAACTGGAAATGCTTTTAGATAACTAAAAGCAGTAGTATAGTATTAGCATTGCACCTTCAAAATAGATGTCACTGAGAATTCAAGGAATGACTAATACTTGTTATATATGAGCCATTTGTAAGCCAAATCACCTCTTTGAATTTTTTTAAAGTTTAGTACATGACTTCTAACTTTTTATAATCATAATAAATTTTTCAAATAATAAGGATTAACACCATTAAATGACAGAATTTTTTTTGTCCACCAAATGATGAATAATTTCAAAAGGCAATCCCATTAACTCCATACTCTAATGTAAATCGTTGCAAAAATGCAATTCAAATGCAGAAGCAAATACTCAATGATAACTATAAATTGTTTAGTATTGTTTCATCACAAAAAAGGTCAAATAAATTAGTGATAGTCTAACTGCTACAGAAATAAGTGCTTATGAATTATTAAACAATTATTTAAAAAATTTTATCTCTAATAAAAAAATATTTTGAAGACTGAATTGGACATTATTACTTTTTTTCACTTGCCAAATTGATTAACTCCCTTAGTCATGCAAAAATTGTAATAATAATGATGATTACCCCAAGGATATTCTATCTTGTACATTTTATGTCATTAGATAAAAGCTCCATCTGCAATAATACATTCTACAATGTGTATTTGAATTTATATATTAAAAGAATTTTTTTATATTATTTTATCACTTTTCTCCACTTTATGTTTTATGGAATTAATTGATTTGGCAAGTGAGCAGCTCACAAATTGCAGAACAAACTTACAAATACTTTAGTATAAATTTCACAAATCATACAGTTTTCTAGTAACATCTTTTCTTTTTAATACTACAAACAAAGTAAAACTATGGGCTCTATTCTTTGTTAATGTGTCTTTTAGTTATTAATTATCAATATAAATAATTTTCAGACCGACATGCACATATAATGATCAGAACTGTCAGTCTATCATAGATGTATGTAGAATTTATCTAAATTAAAAAATAATCTATAACATACCTCATAAATCATTCATTTTAATTACAACATTTTTTTAATTATCATATTTAAAATTATCACATCAGTTCTAATGGTATGTAATATGAGTAAGACTTGAAGAAATGAAAATAAATAGATTTTATCATACCACACTGCAAAATGTTAATCATTATTACTTTTATCACTGTCTACCAATAATAGATGTGCATACAGTTTGTCATTAACCTAAATTTACAAGACTTAATTATTTAAACAGGCATGTTGTTGAAAAAAAATTCTGATTATAAAGTCTGATTTTATGTTATTAGAGTGTGAATGAAAATTAATATGGAATAGATTATAATACACCATAGAGTAAAATGTTGAACATTATTATTTATTTCAGAATTATATGCAGAATCACTGAAAAGGCAAATAATCAGAAGATAAAATGAAAATATTTCCCTCTTGAGCAACATCAACAAAAAATATACTTGAATAGCAAATCCAGTGAGATCATATAAATTTATATGAAGAATGTTAATATTTTCACTCAGTTATCATTAAGTCAAAACTTACAATATGTTTTAAAAAAATAAAACCTACATAAAGCATCCTATTGCGTTTCAGAAAACGACTTCACCCAATGAAATAAATATATCTACTTCGAGACTTAATATAATACGAATAGACCAGCATATACACTTCCATATTGTAACTCCACAATTCTGACAACTAACTTATCTGTTTCCTGATTAAATTTTTTTGTAGTTAATTTATGGTTACTTTATGGATTTATATCCCTCCATAGAATGATTTTAGGTTTTTTAAAATGGACTATCATTTCAACTGCAATATAAATTTAAACAACTTCATCAATTAAAATAGATGAAAGAAATAGTTTCAACATCAAAATGCATAGCTTAGTAATATCAGAGTATCATACTGATGAAAATTAAATTAAATTTCTTTAACTAAGTCTGGTTAGGTTACATATCCACTTCTATGATTTTACAAATAAAAACTAACTATAGAACCATTCACTGGAAAATAACACAGATTTAATCAGTTCATGAGGCATCCTTATTATTGGAGGAAGATGTTTGGCTTTATTAATATGCAAAAAGTGAGTGTAGTGATGAAAAAGTACAGTAAGTCTGAAGCATTCATTACCAAAACAACATAAATTGAAGTTACTAGATTATACACTGAAGTTTCTTTGCAATGATTAAAAACTTTCTCAAATACACACATAAAAAATACATGAAATAAAGAACTTAGATTTTAATTTCAATTCTTTATCGTCGTTGAACATGTTCAAAATGAACATAATGTAGGTGTATAATTCAATAACATATGTAGTCTAAACGTAAATCTGAAGCACGTACAATTGGAACATGCTGTATTTCCAGCATTTTGAGGACAACTGTGCGGTGTACTAAAATGATTGAGCACCCATTACGTTAGCAAGCAGACATTAGGTTCGTAACAAAGAGAAACACATCTAAAAAGAGCTTCAAACTCAAACAATAAAAAAGTGCATCATTCAGCCATACAACTAATGTAATCCAACTATTTACCAGCACAAATAGTATCGCAAAGGCCTTGTCCGAAACGCCGGCTATCGTGAATCCATTCAAAGTCTGCTCCACAACACCATGTGACTGAAATCCAGTGAATCACAGAATGATTATTTAGCTGGCTGATTCACGGTATTCACACACCAAGCACGATAAGAGGCGCTCGTGGCGTATATCACTGGAGCAGTTCGAAGAAAGTGGACTTGCCTTTTTTTTTTGCTGTTTATCGTTGGGAATCCGGTTCTCCCCGTTAGAGCGTTACAGGTAATACGAGATAATGGCTTTGAAATAAATCCTTAACAAACTAAAAATTCTCTTTTAGTTTTTTTTTTTTACGTTTATGATACCAGTACTTTGTAACAATGCATAATTCTGTATTAAAAAAAACTTATAAAATTAGTTATGAGAACAAATATTCAGGGCTAACGAGACAGGGGAAAGGGAAGGGAGATTCCTCGGGCCCGTGTGCCCTAAAGGACAGGGCTCAGCAAGGGTGTTTTTTATATATATAAACCTGAACCAATTACGGCTCTTTACGTTCCAGAGGATATTACAAAAGTAAAGAACTGATATCTAAAATATTTTCCAACTCCTTCGGAAATGGTTTCGTTATATACAGGCAATGGCGCAACCAGAATTCCTCTGTTGGGCAGTGGTGATAGTCGTTTCTGGGGGAGGAATTTAAATATCTGGGTAGACAGTTAACTTTCAGTAGACTCTTAAACCACTCTGTAGAAGACCTCATTAATGTAGTATTGGAAATAAGAGAGGTTTTTTAAATACAAATATTTCTTGCAATGTATTTTTAAGATTTATTCATTTTTTTTTTGGGGGGGGGGGAGAAAAATAAGAATGGTCTATATTTTTTCGGGGTGTTTCGAAGCTTACAGAGGAATTCTTTTTTTTAATTTGCTCTAAAATTATTTGAAATTTTAAAATTAAAGTTATTTAATTTTTGACACATCTGCCGTGCAAATGGCTCTATTGACATTGTTTTTTTCACTTTTGAACGAAGTATTGATAAAATATTTTAATCACTTCGAAGGAAACATTATTTTAGAGTAATTTTTGCCTGAATTTTTACTTAGTTCAATGAAAATAGAACTAAGCTGTAGAAAATTTCATACCTTGCAAGGCATTTTAGATGCATGCTTTTAAAGACGGCAAATCCTGATAAACTGACGTGCAGCGTATAGACTCTGCTCGACTCGACATGTGATGAGGGCAGACCCTAAGGCAGGGGCATACGGGGCAGTTGCCCCGGGCCCCCACATCAGAGGGGGGCCCCCAAATCGAATAGAAAGTTTAGTAATAAGTATTAAGTTCTTCATTACTGAAGTAGTAAAGCAGAGGGGGGCCCCCAAAGAAGTTTTTGCCCCGGGCCCCAATTAGGCTAAGTCGGGCCCTGGATGAGGGCCATATTGCTTTATGGAAAGCTGCCGCAAGAAAATAAGGAAAGCGAAAAATATTTATTCGAACAAAAAATAAAGGGCTGGTTATATTAAAAATTAAGTAATTATTCATTGCTTCTATATTCCTTTCATGATATTATAAATCTAAAAATAATCTGTATTTTTTAGATTGGTACTTCGTATGTTATGCAGGCCTGCTCGCAAGGAAAAGAATGCTTATAGCAATGAAATCATCGTAGAGATTAGTCATCGATTTCAACGTGCGGTTTGATGCTGAAAGTTCTACAGTATATTTTAAGACAGTACTTCTCAAAATGGGGAGAGCGCAAAAAATATATGCATTTTACTAGCTGAAAACCCGCACTTCGCTACGGGGTACATTCAAATTAAATACAACGGTCAATGTATGCAGTTAATGCCAAAATAAATAAATATGTAAAAAAACAAAAAATATATATATTTATAAAAAAATCGTAAGGAATATTTTTATAGAGAAAATAATGTAGAAGAAAATATTCGAATTAGATCTAATAGGACATACTAAAGAATATAGTACAGTTAATATAGTACAGTTTGAGGAACATAACTTTTACTGTATTTAAATATTTTTTTGGATAATATCCAATCGTCTGCCGCATTAGCAAGAAAAAAAATATTATTTTGTCTATTTCGTTGTTATGAATGTGACGATAAATTTATTTAAAGTACCAGAAAAAGAAATCACGTGATCGGCATTTAATAAATTAAATTCTAAAAATGAATCTTTAAAAATTCACCAAAAATCACAAAATGGAGGTAAAGATTCGAAAAAGATTTCATTTTAAAGGAATTTTTAGGATCTTTCTCGTGATATAAATTTTATAACCCTCAAATTATTATTTTAAATGCAAACTTTAAAAAAGTTACAAAAACACCTTAAAAATTTAATTTTAAAAAATCTAAGAAGAATGTTTCAAAAATCTTTCTGAGTGCACCCCTACACTATAAGAAGAATCTCCATGCAAAATGTCAGCCCTTTAGGTCCAGCGGTTTGGTCTGTGCGTTGTATGTCAGTCAGTCAATCAGTGAGTCAGTGAGTCAGTCAGTTACGGAAATGTTTTATATATACATATAGACTAGTATTACGCTTTTCAGGCGGGCGTAGACACTAAAAGTTTGAGAATCGCTGTTTTGAGACAAGAATACTAGAATGTGTCGTAATTTTGTGTTTTAATAATCTGGGAAAACCAGGAGTAAGAAATATTTTATCTTTTCGTTCCCAGCAAGTCATGGAAGGCTTGAGATGAATCGGCAAAAGTTCAGAAACATTTATGAACAGACCCCAACACAACAATCTTTCCTCATCATACACCCCCGAGGTTTCTTTGTAGGTGCTCTCATGAAGGCGAGAAAAATTCATTCCATTACAACTGAATAGAATTAATTTTTGATTTTGTTGTTCTGCGGCGTCAAAAGAACCCGGTTGGAGGAAAAGTTCTCCTGAAAAACAACTGCGCAATTTTGCTCTTTGCTTTTAGCTCAAATAATAAAAAATAAATATATAATAATTACAAGTTAAAAGGAACTTTTTATATACCTTGTTTTTAAATTTTCTGTTGAATCCTATAAACTTGACAATTCTATGTATTAATAAATACTTTTTAAAATTTTTTTGATGAATTATCCCATCCACTTGAAAGAAAATGAAGTTAATTGGAAGTTAACTTGCGTTTAACTTTTCGTTCCCGTTCCGGCCGATAGATGGCTGCACCAGTCTACAAAACAAAATTAACTGAAAATAACTGAAATTTTATTTAATTCTGCTTAAAGATGGCTAAAAGTATTTAAAAATGCATTGTCATCGTGTTCTGAGTTATTCTAAAAGTTTCAAATGTCTAGCTAGTCGGGAAGTTAGTTAAAAATCGATTGCAAGATTTGTACCGGACAAACACACAAATAAACAAGAAAGCAAGTTAATAAAAACATGGTAAAAATATTCTGTCCTATTTATTGGATTTTTGCTCCCTGAAAGGCAAATGGGTTGCAAAAGGAACAATATATTTTTTCAACAAGTCAACAGGGGGTACCAGAGTCTGTGGGTTCGAGTCCCACTGTGGCATGGATGTTTGTCGGGATCCCTCCTTCAATCAATCAACAAGCCCGCTTTATACAGTTTAATCTTAACACATTGTTGACCGGTCACAAGTCAGCTCGTGTTCTCATGCACAATCGCCGATGACCAGTGACGCGTGAACTCGTGTTTAGCTGAAAGCTACCCCGAGTTCCCTAGTGTAAACTCGTGTTTAGCGTGAAAACTAATGATCGCGACTGGTCAATAAAATTTCTGATCAACAATGTGTTTAAATATGAATACGCTGCCACACAAATTTCTTTGATGGCACATCTCAGCGACAGAACATTTTAGGGGTGGTAACAGCCTAGAAATAAACCAAGATATTTCCCCTCGTGGTGCAACCAGAATCGGTGTCGAGGCTGGTAGACAGAATAAAAACGAAGACTGAAACAACTGAACAACTGTGTAGCTAAGGTCGGAATTTTTTTTTTCTTTTTTAAGTAATTTTAGTTGAATATCCTGGCTTGGCTTTTATTTTTGGTCACATGAAAATTTGTTTTCGAATATTAACTTCATCTGTAACTCTTTAAATTGAAATATTAGTCCAGATCGCAGAACAGGGTGCGAACTCGAATTTCGAATTGTTATCGAATTGTATCGAATATCGAATTGTATTGTTATTTTTTTAAGTGCATATTTATAAGCAACTGTTCGTTATCTGCGTCTCAGTGGACCTATCAGATCTCTAATTCCATGTTAGGCTATGGGAAATTTTCCTCCCGGTGTTTTTCTAATCCCAGGTTAACCAATACATAGTTCTGCATGCTGTTTTCCTGCAACAGGAACTTACAGTTCTTAAACCCACTGTACAAATTAGGAACGGTGACTTGTATCGAACTGGTGAATACGTTTCCTCATCAGGTTGGACCATTCACAAATGCGAAGATCTGTGACCACCAGGCTACCGGGGGCCCTTATTAAGTTTACAGATGTCAAAATTAGAAAATAAAATATTTTAATTTTATAAAATCATTTAGTATTGATTTTTTTGTTTTCATTATGTAGTGTATATAATATATATATATCTATATACATATAAAACAGTTCCGTACCTGACTCACTGACATACAACGCACAGACCAAACCGCTGGACCTAAAGGGCTGACATTTTGCATGGCGATTCTTCTTATAGTGTAGGGATGCACTCAGAAAGATTTTTGAAAAATTCTTCTTAGATTTTTTTAAATTAAATTTTTAAGCTGTTTTTGTAACTTTTTTTAAGTTTGCATTTAAAATAATAATCTGAGGGTTATAAAATTTATATCACGAGAAAGATCAAAAAAATTCCTTTAAAATGAAACCTTTTTCGAATCTTTACATTCATTTTCTGATATTTGGGGAATTTTTAAAGATTCATTTTTAGAATTTAATTTATTAAATGCCAATCACGTGATTTCTTTTACTGTTACTTGAAATAAATTTATCGTCACGTGCATAATAACTAAATAGACAAAAATTATTTTTATTTTCCTGCTAATGCGGCAGACGATTGAACATTATCCAAAAAAATATTTAAATACAGTAAAAGATATGATCCTCAAACTATACTATATTAACTGTACTATATTCTAAAGTATGTTCTATTAGCTTTAATTTGAATATTTACTTCTACATTATTTTGTCTATAAAAATATCCGTTACAATTTTTTTATAAATATATTTTTTTGTTTTTTTTTTTTCATCAATTGCATACATTGATCGTTGTATTTATTATAAATATATATATATATATATATATATATATATATATATATATATATATATATATATATATATATATATATATATATATACATACATATATACATATATTTATATTTATATTTATACATATTTTTGGCATTAATTACATACATTGACCGTTGTATTTAATTTTAATGTACTCCGTTGCGAAGTACGGGTTTTCAGCTAGTATATATATATATATATATATATATATATATATATATATATATATATATATATATATATATATATATATATATATATAATCTCAAACTAATAATATAAATTACCTCAACTTGAAATATTCTGATATTTTTTTCAAAACAAATATCAGCCTCACTGTTGTTTATACGGACAATTTTTCGTCCTGTTTGTCCGCTCTAACGAGGGTTCAATCTGGGGCCCGCACAGAGGTATTTGTCACTGCCTCCGAAAAACTGAATCGATAACAGAATTATATCCCCACTAGTTGGTACCGCTCAAAACATGACGCCTAGATAGTAAATAAATGTACTAATACACAAATTATACTCAACACATCATTGCCAAATGTTGAAAATCGTAATAATGCGCAGAAACAAATGAATGTGTTTAAGCAGCCTTAGTGAGTATCTAAAGCCAGATTTAAAAATGTCACTGAGCATGCGCAGAAAGCAATTTCTTTAAATAGTAAATTATAGCTCATTAAACAGCGCGAAATAAACAATTTCCTTCACGTTTAATCTTATATTTCACAAACATAAATATCATAAAAATAAAAATGGCAGAGAGAGTTCTAGAGAGACTCCTCGGAATAAACGTGTTTATCATTAAAACATGCCACTGAGCATGCGCAGAAGCAGTGAGTTTCTAAAGCCAGATTCAAACATGGCACTGAGCATGCGCAGAAATAAATTTTTAATCGTAAATTAGCGCTAATTAATAGAAATTGCGGTTACAAAAGCCAAATTTAACAAATGTACAGATTACAATCTTTCGTTTAAGACCAAAATGAAGTGAATTAATGCAGTAGTTTTCTCTCACGGGCTGCCCAAAAAGTTGGCTTTGCAACTTAAATATATAGATTATCATTTTAAGAATGTTTTTAAGTTATTTCCCTACTTTGGGTATTTGCTCTCACTCAAAGGCCAAATTTTAGGATTCTCAAACTGATTCGCACGAGAACTTATTGAATAAACCGATATTAAAAAACCGCCACCTTGAGATGTAACTCAGTGATTTAAAAAGCTTTCAATGCATTTTAATGAAATTTTGAGATACTGTTTGACATATTGCTTACTATGTTTTGGCCTAAAAGCTAAGCTACGTGTGTTAACTGAATCATTCTACAGGTACTTGTACTTATAAAAAGACAATTTAAAAAAAAAAAATCAGTGTTTTTTTTAAAACCTTTTTTGGGTCTATTTCGGTGATTTCTGGATACCCTTTCATTTCTGAACACGGGTAAGTATCATGGCAGTCTAGAGTATAAACCATGAAGCTACAGAAAAAAAATATATATATGTATGTGATAATATACATGGTAATATATGTATTATACATATATTACCATGTATGTATACATTTATAATACATACATGGTAATATACATATATATATATATATATGTATACGTATGTGGTAATATACATATACATATATATATATACATATACATACATATATATATATGTATATATATATATATATATATATATATATATATATATATATATATATATATATATATATATATACATACATGTGTGTGTGTGTGTTTGTTTAAAAGCTTTTTAAAGGATTTAAAAACCGCACGGCCATACAACACAATGAAAAATCCGCTCTTTGCTGACATGTCGCGCCATCTACCGGTGAGCGACCATAATTGGTCCATTTTTCGAAGAATTCCCCATTGAAGCTTTCGCTCCTTCTTTAGCTTCATGGTAGAAACGAAATCGAAATGCATAGAGAGTAGGGTGCCTGGTGTAAACACTCCGTTGCACTCAAAATTGATAAAAAAAAATTCCCTCTATTTTAAAATGTCATGAAATGTTTACGAAAATTTATTTTCGTTTTCATTACTTTAAATCCCATTCGAACTAAAATCGCATGTATTGAATCAGTACTGTCTATTTTTGAAAAAAAGTGCAATGAAAATATGTAAAGGGGGTGGGGAGAGTGGAAACCGACTCGAAACAGGTTGAGAAACACTAACTAACGCCATCATCTGGTGCGACCTCCATTTTCAGAGACATCTGGAGGCTCGCACCTTCTCCCACCCTCTCTGACCTCACAGACGGACGTTCCGGTCTGGAGATGGGACGTGCCCCTATCCGACTTAGACAAAAGGATCTTGAATGGCGTCCGTCGGGATTCAAACGAAGCACCTCCTCTCCCAAGCCCGACGTGCTAACACTAAGCTACCGCGGGCCTTTATTAAGAAGTTAAAAGATGTCAAAATTTGAAAACAAAATTTTTAATTTTATAAAATATTTAATATTCATTTTATATTTTCATTACAGATATATATATATATATATATATATATATATATATATACAGTCGGACCTCTATTTAACGAACCTTTTTTTTGCGAATTTCTCTATTTTGCGAACTTTTCCTTGTAACCAAGAACATTTTGCGAATTTCTTCGTAAAATAACCTCCAAATAGCGAAGTATATTCTGTATGTAACGAAGTTTTTCTTGCGATCCAATATTATTTTCCTCCATATTTCTCAAAATATTTCTGAGCATTTCAAACTTATTCTTTCTTTTAACACAATTAGCACATTAACTTTCTTTTAACTCATTCCGATGCGAATTACAGTTTGAAGAAAATATGCCTGAAGGGCTTTTCAGTACATTGCAAAGATGCGATACGTATTATGAGAGAAAACATTTTTTTAAACAAAAAACTTAATTAACAAAATTAAGAGACTTTATCAGTAATTAAATTTAAGGACACATGAGGTAATGTATGCTTAAAATTACTCGTTATAATAAATGCGATAATGCCATTAGAATTCATTAATTTTAATATAATTTTTTTTAATCGAAAATACAGTGTATTCCTGGACAAGGTTTTGTTTTATTCTTGTTTTCCTTGAAGAATTCTGTTTTGTGGGTAAGATATATAAAAGAAATAGACATTAATTTACAAAATAAAGGTGTGATTAATTACTTTTATTAATAGTATTTAGTGTTTATGAATTTAAAATATGTTTTCTGTAGTTTAAAGTATTTGAAAAGGTGAATCTCTATTTAACGAATTTTCCATATAACGAACTTTTTTTCGGGATTTAGCGACTTCGTTAAATAGAGGTCCGACTGTATATATATATATATATATATATATATATATATATATATATATATATGTGTGTGTGTGTGTGTGTGTGTGTGTGCGTGGGAACGCCCTCTGCCACCCGCCGCTGACGCTTCTACATTCCAGCCAGCGCCATCTGTCAACTCTCCGTGAACCACTCAGAAGGGATTTGAGCTGACGGCTGTGGTGACTTTTGTTTTCAGATAACGACGTAGTATAAATGAGTAATTTATCTGTTATGAAGATTTAACTATGTGTTCTAATTGTTTTATGTTTAATGTACCGTATTGTCCAAATACAAGTGTTCGTTTCATGAGAATAGTAATTTTTTGAGTCGTGTAATGATTTAGAAGTTGATGACAACCCTAGACAACAAACAATTCTTACATATATATATATATATATATATATATATATATATATATACATACATACACACTGAAGAGAAGGAAAAAAAATTGGTACAGGTGTGCGTATGCAAATAACGGAGATATGAAACCAATCAGCGAAACGCGTTGCGGTCGGCAGCGCCTATATAAGACAACAGGTGTCTGGCGAAGCTGTTAGATTGGTTCCTCCTGCTACAATGACAGGTTATCACGATTTATGTGACTTGAACGTGGCGTTATAGTAGGCGCACGAGATGGGACGTAGCATCTCCGACGTAGCGATACAATTTGGATTTTCGTACACGACCATTACACGAGTGTACCGTGAATATCGGGTATCCGGAAAAACATCAAATCTCCGACAGCGGTGCGGTCGAAAAAGGGGACCTTGAAAGAGTGGGACCGTCGACGACTGACGAGAAGCCTTAAATCAGATGGACGTGCAACACTACCACAAATTGCTGCGGATTTCAATGCTGGGGCACCAACAAGTGTCTGCGTGCGAACTGTTCAACGGACCCTCACTGATATGGGCATTCGGAGCTTCACGCCCATTCGTGTACCGTTGTTGACTGCACGGCACAAAGCTTTAAGATTTGCCTGGGACCGCTAACAGCTCCATTGAACTGTTGATGACTGGAAACATGTTGCTTGGCATGACGAGTCTCGTTTCCATTTGTATTGGGTGGATGGACGTGTACGGGTATGGAGACAACCTCGTGAATTCATGGACCGTACATGTCAACAGGGGACTGTTCAAGCTGGTGGAGCCTCTGTGACGATATGGGGCGTGTGCAGTTGGCATGATATGGGTCCCCTCATACGTCTAGAGAAGACTCTGACAGGTGACGGGTACACAGTCCTCCTGTCCTATCATCTACACCCATTCATGTCAATTGTGCATTCCGACGGACTTGGACAATTCCAGCAGGATAATGCGACACCTCCACGTCGAGAGTTGCTATCGAGTGGCTCCAGGATCACTCTTCTGACTTCAGACACTTCCATTGTCCACCTACATCCCCAGACATTACTATTATTGAGCATATGTGGGATGCCTTGCAACGTGCTGTTGAGAAGAGATCTCCACCCCCTCGCACTCCTATGGATTTGTGGACTGGCCTGTAGGATTCATGGTGTGAATTGCCTCCAGGATACCTTCAGACATTAGTCGAGTCCATGCCACGTCGTGTTCCGCAACTTCTGCGTGCTCGTGATGGCCCAACGCGATATTAGGCAGGTGTACCAGTATTCTTGGCTCTTCAATGTATACACATGTAAATATAATATATAACAATTCTGATTTTTTAAACAAATTTTCATCCTTTTTTACAAAAGTAGGGCCCCCAACTATCATTAGTATGCCTAGCAGTGGCTGCTCCAGTTTAGAGATTTGGGGGGGGGGGTAACGTCAGCTGTTAGAGTTATATATATATATATATATATATATATAATATATATATATATATAATATATATATATATATATATATGTCACGGCCCTTCACCACGTACCCTTTAACAAACTAATTACTCTCTAAATTGCAGTCATAAAACAATAGGCCGGTGGAAGAACTAATGCTTAATTAACATTTAAACAACTTTATTAATTAACATTAAGTTAATACCCAAATAACCGAGCTAAATCGCCATTTTCAATCATCTCTCAGCTCACGACAGACACAAATATATACTTGTACATATATATAAACACACAGGCACATATATACATAATTTACCATTAAATACTCTTTAATTTACGTTATTTATCATTTATTAAAATTATTTTTTATAATTTTAAAAATACTCAATTTCTAAACAAATACTATAACTCAATTTCTACACCTATAAGTAACAACACATGATTATAAAATCAACAAGAGGCAGCTTCTCTTTGACTACACTTTGGAAGAGCATCATATCTAATTAACAAGTTCTGTTTTTCAGAAAAACTAAGAGTTTTCCTTGTTTTTATCATATTTGAATTCGACTATCAAAAAGTTCTAACACTAACTGGAAATTTTGTTAGAAAACTAAAGTGAATACTAGCGACGTATGCTTATTACAGTCTCAGACGAAGATTCACTTTATAGCTTACGTTTGATTCTGAATCAAACCGTGAAACGTTTGATTCAGCATCTGGTTCATCTGATTCAGCAAAATGGATCCGTTTACGTTTCACGGTTTGAAGTGCTGAATCCACTGTCCCGTTTGCGTAAGTGATGGTGAACACTTCGCGGAAGATTTATGTGTTTCAGGGTCCAGAAATCCGCAACCAGGAAGAAAGTGGTGGGAATAAAGGAGTGTCTTTCTGGAGAAAAGTGAAATCGGACCCGGGCGGGTTAGATGCTCCTGGGTAAAGCTAATAAGACAGTGTTTAGCGAAAACGTATAAGGGGAAACTCTTTTATGTTATGTCTAAAGGAATGTATTTTACGACTGTTTTCCACCCCAAAGTTTTATTAATCTTTCTTTTCAAAAACTTAAGAAAGAATTTCGTACCTTTTGAGAGTTCAAGTGGCATTTTTTGGAAAAATGAAAGGAAGGCGAAGATTGCAAACTGATTCTTATAACCGGTGGATTGATTCTTTAAAGCGGAAATTTTAACATGAAAATAATACATTTGTTTTTGTTTTTGCGATATTGATTCTTATAAACGGTTGATTCTTATAACCACTGATCACTATAAGCGGTGGTTACTGTATATATATATATATATAAATATATACGAGGGTTGGGGCATAAGTCATGGCAACTATTTTTTTTCTTGTAGATATATGAACGGATCACAAACGTATATGTGTCGTGTGGAAGTTCTGCAGGCATAGTGTGTATGCAGAACAACAGATGGCTCTGTGATAGCTGGTAGTAGTGCAGCGAGGGCTCTGAAATCAGTCAGTTGGTGAGTGTCGTGTGAGATGGAATTAACCCCTGTTGAACCCCAGAACTGAAATGTCAGTCCGCGGAGTGGCGACATCCTGGATCACCAAGGCAGCAGAAGTTCCGTCAGAATCCTTCCCCAGTCAAATTGATGGTGATCGTCGCGTATGACGTCAGGAGTGTCATTGTTTGCCACTTTGTTCCTCATGGCAGAACAGTGACCGCACAGTACTACTGGGACTTCCTGGTGCGACAGGTACGACATGGCGTTTGAGATAAACGTCCGGATCTTGTGGACAGTGCAATAATCCTGCACGACAATGCAAGACCACATAAAGCACGGTGGGTGTGTAGGGCAGCTACTCCGACGTTGGGGATGGGAAGAATTGGAGCACCCACCGTACTCTCTTGACCTTTCGCCCTGTGACTTTGATCTCATTCCCAAGATTAAGGAACCAATACGTGGTAGGCGGTTTGCAACACGAGAGGACATTGCTAATGCTGTGCGCCAACAGATGACCCGATTCACACATGGTGCGGCAAATGCTGAGGCTGATGGTATTCAGCGCCTCCCACATCGTTGGCAGCGTGTGGTGACACTAGCAGGGGACTACATTGAGGGTCTTTAGGCCCAGGTTTGTCATGTCAACTTTGTGTGTACTGTGTTATCATTCTTTTGCATGGTAAAGGCCATATTGCTCTGTATACTACCGTAATAAATTAGTGTGTTACGACATTTCAGTGCTATTCATTGTCCACACATGTAGTGAAGACCTTGTCCTTTCGTCTTTATATATCACATTTTCCAACCGGACTGGTATCTTCAAGAAAAAAAAATAGTTGCCATGACTTTTGCCCCAACCCCCGTATATATATATACACACACACACACATATATATATATATATATATATATATATATATGGGGCTTTGGGGGGGGGGGAATAATCACAAACACTGTTAACATAAGTAACATTTATTTAAAGAGGGACATTATTTACAGGGGGAATTAACGTCAAAAAAGGGGTAAACTAGCAGCGCGGCGCACACGTGCACGCTCGTCGAAATCATAGCATCGTCTCTCTTCTGTTCTTCGCAGCGCCCGCTAGGTGACGCTCACCGGAGATTACAAGGGCGCACTCCACATGAGAGTGGCATGCATGGGGCTCTATGGATGACATCCCCCACACATATATATAATTAATATATATATATATATATATATATATATATATATATATATATATACATATATATATAATTAATATATATATATGTAGTGTTTGAGCCTACATCAGACTATGGTACCTGACTATACCACTAGATGGCACTATCATCAGTTTGCGCCTCTCAAGCCTAACGCAAGATGAAGAGATCTGACAACCCTAGTCAACGATTAGACGATGGCAGAACGATAACGCGTTTTTTTCTGATAGCAGCAGACGACTGCTACATAATATTCATTAGCCTGTTATGTTATTAATTAACGACGTAGCTTTGTTAATAAGATTTGAAAATAAGTAATATTCATTAAATGTTAGTATAGATTATAATAGTATAGTTATTTGAAACCCCGCACGGCTATCCTGTCCTACAAATATATATATATATATATATGTGTGTGTGTGTGTGTCGGTCGGACTTGGGGTTTTTCACCCACATCTTAAACTTGTAGTACGAAACTAAAACTCGATGTTACTCCGTAATCCAATGCTGCAGTCAGATGATCAATGGTGAACCGGTGGTCAGGCCTTGAGTAGAATCTTTCCATGATGCAGTCAACGAGGTTGATCAACAAAATACTAATCCATATTTCCCTTAAAAATCTTTATTAATCAAATTTCAAACATTCCCAGCTCCAATTATGTAAAGTCGCTCCCCTCCCTTTCTGAAAATACGTGCGCGGCAAGCGCGACACGTCCAGCCTGACTTAATTCTCCATTATCCCTGAAGATTTCAACCCTTTGTGTTCAGCTTCTACATATACTGCGAATGCCCACAAGAGCTTTGTTACGTTTGCACCGAAGATGAGGCCCAGGCGGAGTTATAGCTGTCAATCATATCCAACCCTGTAATCTATTTTCTCCGCGATGCTTTTATCCCGATATCTCGTAAATTAATAGTATTTAATTGATAATTCCTATTTTCTGTAAGCCAAAACCCCTTTTAAGGTTCCCACGGTTGCCCCCCACCCCCATAATTAAGGCATTACACACACACACACACACACACACACATATATATATATATATATATATGTGTGTGTATCTGTGTCGGACTTTGGGTTTTTCACCCACATCTTAAACTTGTAGTACGAAACTAAAACTCGATGTTACTCCGTAATCCAATGCTGCAGTCAGATGATCAATGGTGAACCGGTGGTCAGGCCTTGAGTAGAATCTTTCCATGATGCAGTCAACGAGGTTGATCAACAAAATACTAATCCATATTTCCCTTAAAAATCTTTATTAATCAAATTTCAAACATTCCCAGCTCCAATTACGTAAAGTCGCTCCCCTCCCTTTCTGAAAATACGTGCGCGGCAAGCGCGACACGTCCAGCCTGACTTAATTCTCCATTATCCCTGAAGATTTCAACCCTTTGTGTTCAGCTTCTACATATACTGCGAATGCCCACAAGAGCTTTGTTACGTTTGCACCGAAGATGAGGCCCAGGCGGAGTTATAGCTGTCAATCATATCCAACCCTGTAATCTATTTTCTCCGCGATGCTTTTATCCCGATATCTCGTAAATTAATAGTATTTAATTGATAATTCGTATTTTCTGTAAGCCAAAACCCCTTTTAAGGTTCCCACTGTTGCCCCCCCCATAATTAAGGCATTACACACACACACACACACATATATATATCTATGTGTGTGTGTGTGTGTGTGTGTGTGTGTGTGTGTGTGTGTATCTGTGTCGGACTTTGGGTTTTTCACCCACATCTTAAACTTGTAGTACGAAACTAAAACTCGATGTTACTCCGTAATCCAATGCTGCAGTCAGATGATCAATGGTGAACCGGTGGTCAGGACTTGAGAATAATCTTTCCATGATGCAGTCAATGAGGTTGATCAACAAAATACTAATCCATATTTCCCTTAAAAATCTTTATTAATCAAATTTCAAACATTCCCAGCTCCGATTACGTAAAAGTCGCTCCCCTCCCTTTCTGAAAATACGTGCGCGGCAAGCGCGACACGTCGAGCCTGACTTAATTCTCCATTATCCCTGAAGATTTCAACCCTTTGTGTTCAGCTTCTACATATACTGCGAATGCCCACAAGAGCTTTGTTACGTTTGCACCGAAGATGAGGCCCAGGCGGAGTTATAGCTGTCAATCATATCCAACCCTGTAATCTATTTTCTCCGCGATGCTTTTATCCCGATATCTCGTAAATTAATAGTATTTAATTGATAATTCCTATTTTCTGTAAGCCAAAACCCCTTTTAAGGTTCCCACGGTTGCCCCCACCCCATAATTAAGGCATTACACACGCACACACACATATATATATACATATATATATATATATATATATATATATATATATATATATATATATATATATATATTCGTGGACTAGTATAAATATAAGGATGGAAAGAAGTGAATGTATTGGATCGTTTGCACTCACCTCTGCCCGCCAGAATCTCGGCTTTTTTCAATATCTTGTCCCTTTCCTGATTGTTGAGGGCGATGCCAAGTGCCTTCCTCACCACTTTCACGACGCTCTGGCATTCAATGTAGCCCCGACCCTCAGGGTCTGCCTCCAGGAAACTGTCCTTCAGAACTGAAAAGAAACGCACATAAGATGGACAGTCTAAATCTGGGACTGGAAAATTCCCCAGCGCGTCGGCCTTGAAACTGGGGCTGCTCAATACCTTCGAAATACTTATAACCAAGTTAAATTCTCTCCTTACTTCGCACTGCTCTTAGCGAGCACTGCTTCTCATACTAACATTAAACTTCCTTCCTTCTATCTTGCAAAGGTAGTTTGTTTCATCTCCCGGATCCAAATTCAACCTATCTGCTTTCATCTTTCTAACTATTGGTCAATTCACAATGCAAGTCTATGTTGGAGAGTGTGGCCCATGTAACGTAGTTTCATCACTTATCTTATTGACGCCTATCAATACCTTTGGGTCGAGGTCGGGTTCCATCCGTAGACCGGAAAGGTCTACTGTGACGTCAGTGAGGCAGGGAGTAGGTCAAAATTGGGGTAGGAAACGGCCCAGTCGGACTCCGACCCTTCTGGTGCGATTGTGAACTGGAGCCGCATATTCCTTTGCCCGCTGCCTTTCATAGACCTGGTCTGCGGTTGTTCCGGCCTTTTTTTTTTTTTTTATCAGTTACAGGTACTCTTCGATTTCCAAATCCCCGGAACTTCACTGTTCGACATATTGCTGATTAACTTAGTTAATCGTTTCTCGGAGACACAATTTCCTCGGTGATACGTAAATTTCCGCATCCCCGGAATTTCTCAAGGCCCATGTTATTTTTTACCAGTGACGTAGCGAGGGGGGTGCAAGGGGGTCTATCATGCCCGGGGCGCCACTCGCAGAGGGGCGCCAAATGGTCCCCAAAGCAAACAAGATGGTCCCCAAGAAAAGACCCGGGGCACTGTACTTTTTTGGCGCTCCCTAGTGAAATTTTCCAGAAAATTTCACTAGGGGGCACCAAAAAGGTACCGTGCCCCGGGCGCCAATTATGCTTGCTACGCCACTGGTTATTACTTTAACTGCCCACGTTCGGAGCACTTTTTTTTCAAAAACAGACAGTACTGATTCAATACATATATTTTCAGTGCAAATGGGACAGAAAATCACGGAAACAAATACAATTTTGATAAAAATTTCATAACATTTAAAAAATAGAGGGAATTTTTTTTACTTTTTTTGTACAATGGAGTGCTTGCGCCAGAGACCTTACACTCCATTCGACTCAATATACTTTAATTTCCTTTATACCGGGGGGGGGAAGTCCCTAAAAACTTTAAAAATTCATAAAAACCGGAAAAATAAACCAAAATAAATTTTAAAAAATGTTTGCAGGGTTAGCATCGCTAGATCAAGGGATTGTTTTTTTAAGACAGGAAAAAAATACTAAAAACAGCCGACAGGTGGCGCTGACGTACACAAGTCAAAAAAATATACGCAAATAACGAAAAGAATGCTTCTAAATCGTTTATTACAGTAGTAGGTGTTCCACATGACCCCCAACACAGGGGATAAGGCATTGGTGGCTAGTCACAAATCCAGCAACGGCAGAGTGCAGCAGGTCCAATATATACATGACACCTCTCGGCGGATAGCATCTTTCAGTTCCAAAAGATTGGATGGACCAGATAGATACACCCGGGATGATACACCCGTCGACTCGTGTACGCCAGCGCCACCTGTCGGCTGTTTTTTGAGTTTTTTTTCCTGTCCTTAAAATATCCCGTGACCTAGTGATGCTAACCCTGCAAACGTTTTTTTTTATTTTGGTTATTTTCCGGTTTTTATGAATTTTTAAAGTTTTTTACGGACTTTTTGCCCACCCGGTACTATAGACTGCCGTGACAATTACCCGTGTTCCGAAGTAAAAGTTTTACATTATATTAAAAAATCGAAATATACAATTTTTTTTTAAAATTTCTTTTTATAAGTACAGGTATCTGCAGAATGGTTTAGTAGCTTAGCTTTTACCCCAAAACACAGTGAGTAATACGTTAAACAGTAATGAAAAATTTCATTGAAATCTATTGAAAACTTTTTCAATTATGAGCTTTCTCGTTCACAAAAGTAGCCGAAAAATAATTACAAGATAAAAAGAACATTTTATACAGCATGTTTTTAAATTTTCTGTTGAATCATATATACTTGACGATTCTATGTATTAATAAATACTTTTTAAAATTTTTTTTGATGAATTATCCCATCAACTTGAAAGAAAATGATCAAATGCGAAATAAAGAGGTATCAAATGCGTAATCAATCGTTTAGCTCGGGAATTGGAAGTTAACTTGCCTTTAACTTTTCGTTCCCGTCCCGGCCGACAGAGGGCTGCACTAGTCTACAAAACAAAATTAACTGAAAATGAATTCAAATCTGCTTAAAGATGGCTAAAAGTATTTTAAAAAATGCATTGTCATCGTGTTCTGAGCTATTCTAAAAGTTTCAAATATCTAGCTAGTCGGGAAGTGAGTTAAAAATCGATTTCAAGATTTGTACTGGACAAACACACAAACAAACAAGAAAGCGACTTAATAAAAACATGGTAATGAGTTTCCTAGCAAATGCATTTCATGATATGTAACGTAGCTTTCGGTTCATTCAATGGGCCATAAGTTCTCATCGAATGATCGTACGTCTAAAAGTAAAGCAGTTTTAGAATCCTAAAAGATTGGCATTTGAAATAGAGCCATAAAAAGAAAAATGTTGCACCGAAACAGCCATCTCCACATACCTTAAGATAGATGCTTCTCGATTACATGTTTTTTGCTTTCAATTATTTGTAAGCTTCCAAATTCCCGAAACATTTCTATTGACACATCATGTTCATTACCTTCAGTATTAGGTATATCTGTTATTATGACGATTTACAGGTAAATTTCCGACCTTTTCGGTTGAACAACACGTGCGGCCATGCGCTTTTGGGTAACACGTTTTCCCCAGTAACCGGTTCATTTCGAAATTGTCTGAATTTTCTCAAAGAATGAATAATGCCAGTTATACGCTTCTCCTTTTAATAAGTTCTAAGTCAATTTCTAAATACAGTCGATTCCGGTTAATGGGACCACCGGTTCATCGAACCAGCCTCTTATTCGGACCGAATCCCGTCTTGTAACATAAGGGATGTTCGTTTAATCGTACCAGCCGGTTATTAGGACCAAAATGATCGCGTCCCGATGTAACCGGAATCGACTGTACTGAAATTGTCTAGACTGTTTAGACAATTGCCTAGACTGTACTGCAATTTCCTATCACTGCAAGTGAGAGGAAGTGAAAGGAGGAGTAGAGCTGACGAAACGAAGTATCGAGCTGGAGCTAGGCTTAGAGTCTGGTTTAATAATAGTTGAGTTTTGCGAGCAGCCGCTCGAGGCATAGCTAGGTTGCTTTAAACCTACGCGGGTTCTTGTTAACTTGAATTATTTGTCACTGATGTATAAGTTACAGAAATGGGTAAAATTAAATGCACCCAGTTTTCTAAAAAACTTAAATAAATACAAGTCAGTTCATTGCTAAGTTACATGCCATTTTCAATATGGAAGCACACGTTTTATAAATTCGTGTCGTTTGATAGTATGGATCCACGGGAACGAGGTGGCTGATAATTTAACAGAGGCAGGTTCAGACCCGAATGCAGATCGATTGAAAGAAATATTAACTGTAAAATGAAGCTCGCAAGGAAAACCATCGCTCACTAAATGAGAGGGACCACTCATGTAGCTAGTAACTTGACCACAGCTGTGGGAATTTCCGTGTTCTCACCCCGCGTTTACACAGTTGCGATAGCGGGGGGAGACAGGGATGCGACATCGATAACAAAACATCGATGTTTTGAAACATCGATATTCAGTTTTAAAACATCGATTTTTAAAATTTAATTTTACTCTCTGATTGGGCTGACACAAATGACAAAAACTTGGTTGCTTTTGCCTTGGGCTACATTGATGACGCAAAATTCTCGTTGTAAATATCGCCATGTTTTGCCTTCAAATGTCCAGATAAATTCGTGGTATTGCCAGAAATTTTGAGGGACTTAAGGCAAATATTGCATTTCGCCAATTTGTCAGAGGTTTTACAAAAATATTTCCAAACGGTAATTTTGGGAGGCATCTTACTAATAATATTAACGTCAACTTATATAAAACCAGAACAAAACAAAAACTTTAATGGCTGCTCTCGTGTATATACTATTTGTAAAAAAGAACCCTGTGGAAGGTAGTGATGCGACATCGATAACAAATCATCGATGTTTTGATACATCGATATTTAATATTAAAACATTGATGCTAATAAAACATCACCCAAAAACCATGATGTTTTTAATATCCATTTTTTAATACTGGTTTAGTAATCTCTAACATTAATGTTACTTCCGTTAGTAGTGGGGGGAGGGGGTGATTTAATTTTACTCTCTGATTGGGCAGGCACAAATGACAAAAACTTGGTTGCTTTGGGCTACATTGATGACTCAAAATTCTTGTTGCAAATACCGCCTTGTTTTGCCTTCAAATGTCCAGATAAATTCGTGGTATTGCCAGAAATTTTGAGGGACTTAAGGCAAATATTGCATTTCGCCAATTTGTCAGAGGTTTTGTAAAAATATTTCCAAACGGTACTTTTGGGAGGCATCTTACTAATAATATTAACGTCAACTTATATAAAACCAGAACAAAACAAAAACTTAAATGGATGAACTCGTGTATACACTATTTGTGGCGTAGGGAGCTGGCGTTCGGTACCAAAGTCCGTTGGTTCGAATCCCACTCTTGGCATGGACGTTTGCAGCTGTTCGGAATCGGCTTTTAGCAGTTGGTTCCGGTCTAATGAGCCCTCGTGCAGCGAAAAATTGACCTTAGCGCTCCAAACCAAACCTTTACCAAATGTTTAGCTACTTCGTCGCAAGATAATCTGCAGCTGTATCCGCTAAGATTAGTCAGACACGTGTGTGTGTAGGATTTCCCAATAGTTTGAATTCGATAACTGCAGAAAGGGAATCATTTCATTGACGGGAAACGCAAAATTTTCTGGTTGGGTCATAGATAAGATACCGGAAAAGCGAATTCATTTCTGGTTTTACTCATTTCCAAATTATTGGTGTGTGATAACGGATAATAAGTCACGCGATAAGACGAATGGAAGCAATACGTTGTTGTCAACAGTCAAACTGTTTTCGGCGTATTGCTAAGAGCAAGTTTTGTTGATACATGCACAGTATGAAATGATTTCGGCTTATCATCTTTTAGCCGAGAGGAAAGCGTTGTAGTTATAATAAAATTATTTTTAAAGTAATAGTTTTCTGTTAAACGTCCCCCCCCCCAGAGCCTGACTAAGGCAGGGGCATACGGGGCAGTTGCCCCGGGCCCCCACATCAGAGGGGGGCCCCCAAATCGAATAGAAAGTTTAGTAATAAGTATTAAGTTCTTCATTACTGAAGTAGTGAAGCAGAGGGGGGCCCCCAAAGAAGTTTTTGCCCCGGGCCCCAATTAGGCTAAGTCGGGCCCTGCCCCCCCCCCCCAACTTAACTTGAAATACATTAAAACGTTAATAGAAGTTCAGTTAAAATCGGAAAATTATAGAAAGCTTTTAAGAAAATTGATTTTTCTCCCGCTTTTTCAAACTGTGAAACTGAAGATTCCAATTATGTCTTTAGCCTTACATAGTTTTTAACAATAATAGGATCCATGACAAAAATTCGATGGTATTTTTTTCTCATTTTATTTATATTACATTTATTTTCCTCATTGTATAACTTTTGAATACTACTCAAACATCCATTCTATTGTTATTCAATTTTTAAAAAATCATAATATTTCATATTTTAAGGACCGCTAGGTCCTTAAAGTATGGTCATTGCGTGGAGGAGGGCCCTCATTGAATTCAGTTCGTGCACCCCACCCCCCACCACCCCAAAAAAATAAAAAAATAAAATAAAAATAAAAATAAAAATTAGAAGCACCCTACGCCTATGATTTCGGGGATTTTAGGAAATATTGTAAAACTTTTAGTTCAGAACACAGGTAAGTGTCACAATAATCTACAGCAGGGGTGGGCATTAAGTCGATCGCGATCGACCGGTGGACCACCAAGACATTTGGGGTGACCGCCTTTACTAAGACCTAAGATTATTATTATTATTATCATGTTTGTATCTTGCTTTTTGCTTTAAACGCGGTTTTAAAAGAGCAATTTTTTTTTCTTGTAGTTATGTAGGTAAGTACATATTCCGTATTTATTATTAAGTTATAATAAATATTGTAGACCTTTTTTTTAGCTCACCACACCTACGCCACTGGGTGGACCGCAACACCTTGAACAAATTAGAAGTAGCCCGTACCCTGGAAAAGTCTGCCCACCCCTGATCTACAGCATAAAGGAAATTAAAATACATTGCGTCGAATGGTATCTGGCTTCAGCACTCCATTGTACTGAAAATTGATACAAAAATTCCCTCTCTTTTAAAATGTTTACCTAAATGATATTTCTTTTCATGATGTCCCATTTGAACTCAAAACAGATGAACTGTTTATTTTTTGAAGAAAAAAAAATGTTCCGAACGTAGACAGATACCTTTCCAATGGACTCCCACGAACGTCAATCGGTTCTATGAAGCAGTGTTGCCAACCTCTACGAAGCGCCCCCCCTCTAGCGCCATCTCGAAATCCCCCTGTTCCCCCCTAACACCAACTTGAGATCACCCTAGACCTTCCTAGAAGAAATTCTGGTTCCAAATAGGCAGCCTGTTTGAGAGATAAATTGAAATAAATAGAAAATACACACTTACATAGTGAAATGGAGGTTTATTTACATTTGACATATGTATGTGGGCGTCCATTAATTAGGTGAGGCAATTTTTCGACCCTCTCCCCCCCCCCCCCTGGTGAGATGTCGTGAGATTTGGCTCGACCCCCCCCTACTCCCCCCCCCAATCTCTCGTGATATTTTTTCAAAATGCGTATTTTTTGTGTAAATACGTTAATCTGTGCTTGATTGCGTTGGATTTATTTAAAAAAACATAATTTGCTTAATTATTTTTAGTTAAGACTAATAATTAAGACTACTAATAACGTAGTCTAGAATCACAATGAGAAAATCGAACAGTAAAATACTTAAATAGGAACTACTAAAATTCGTAAAAGAATATCCATTCTAGTTCAATCCACGGGGACTCATTTGCGGTCTCAACAGTGACTACTGGAACTATTGTGTAGGATTTAGCCATATTTTAGGGTAGAAACATGTTTTACTTAATATAACCCAGTTTTCTCGCAATTTTACACTGTTTCTTGCGAAAAAAAATTACGTGATATTTGTCTAGACCCCCCCTCTCTCTCCCCCCACGTGAGACTGGGTGAGATTCGGCTCGACTCCCTCCCCCCCCCCCTCTAAAAGCCTCAGGGAATTAATGGGCGTCCCCTATGGAACTCATAATCTAATAGAAAAAAATGCGTCTCGATTGTACAAAATATTAAAAAATGATCTCCCCACAAAATTTCCCTAAAAAAATATGGCCAATAAAAACACCCCTTTTCGTCTTACTTACCTCCAAATTTAGGGGGAAAACCCCCAAGTTGGCAACACTGCTATGAAGAGATTTATCAATCCATTGCTTCGACGAATCCCGCGATCTTCGATTGTTTCGTTTCACTCAGAGCGAGATCAATACAACTCACCTCTTTGACAAGTAATCCCACCGCAGCTGTACGGCTAGTAACTGAGCTTCTTTGTTGCCGCTCGAGAAGGAAATGGCATGCAAACGAATGACTCCAGAGGAGGTGAGGTGTGTTTGCGGTAAACCAGCGTTTCCTGGAGAGTTCGGTTTGGAAAAAGCGATAGCCCGACTTCCGGTCGCGCCGCAGCCGGAAATAAAAGCGGACCCGGATGGAGGGCGAAGGACGTTATGCTGTCTGAGGCGTTTATTATACTGGGGCGAGTTGGATTCGTACCCGACTTTACTCACACTGTATAAACAGGGGTTCTCAACCTGTAGGTACGAGGTGGACTGTTCAGGGGTACACGGAAAACACCAGCATCTTGTAATTAAAAAAAATTATAAAAGTATATATATATATATATATATATATATACACAGTAACCACCTCTTATAGTGATCAGTGGTTATAAGAATCAACCGTTTATAAGAATCAATATCGCAAAAACAAAAGCAAACGTATTATTTCCATGTTAAAATATCCGCTTTAAAGAATCAATCCACCGGTTTTAACAATCAGCTTACATTCTTCGCTTTCCTTTCATTTTTTCAAAAAAGCCACTTAAACACTCAAAATGCACGAAGTTCTTTTCATATTTTTTTAAAGAAGGACTGATAAGATGGGATGAAATACAGTCGTAAAATGCATCTCTTGCTTTGTTAGACATAACATAATGCAACCCTTTAGCTAAACACTGTCCTATTAGTTTGACCCAGGGGCATCTTTACCAGTCCGAGTCCGATTTCACTTTTCTCCACCGACAAACAAACACAGGGACTCTTTTTTCCCACCTCCCGCATCCTAGTTGTGGCTTCCTGGACCCTGAAACACACAAATCTTCGGCTAACTATCCACTATCACTTAGCCAAACGTGACATTAGTAGATCCAGCTCGTTATAATGAAAAGTAAGCTAGAAGGTGAATTTTTGTCTGAGACTATTGGTATTGAAAGAGGTATAAGCAGCCTCCTGAAAACTTCATTACGTCAAACTACCATAGAAAACCTTTTTCTTTCACCCTTCCTATAGTTGAAATGTTAAAACTGTTAAGCAGGTATGTTGTAACAACTATTGGATTTTTTTCTTCTCTTATTATAATCATGTGTATCTAATTATAGGTCTAGAAATTAATTTGTATTTTTGAAATTAAAAAAAATAATTTTAATAAAAGATAATTAACGTAAATTAAAGAGTATTTTATGGTAAATTATCTAATATATGTGTATATAGGTGTGTGTGTGTGTGTGCCTGTCCAAAAACCTAAATTTCGGCTATAAGAATCAACCGCTTATAAGAATGAAAAACAGACATAACAAACGTGATTCTTATAATCGGAAACCACTATCTCTATTCTAAAAAAAAGTAACTGGCGCCGCCGCCGCTGTCAAAAGCTTGTCACGCTATCTCCTACGAAGCCGCTGGGGGTATGGGGTCGAGACCGATACCAATAGATGCAGAAAAATGCGGGGAAGAAAGTAAGACATGTCTCATCTTCGTCGAACTTTAAGTTTTTTTTTTAATTTTATGTTTTGGGGGAAAATATTGACTTTTTCATGTTCAGATTACGATAACTCGCCAAAAATTAATCGTAGAATTTTGATCTTTTTACAATCTAAGACTACAGACATTTCTCCTTCAAACAAGACCTCATTTGTTTAAAAATAATTTAAAACAGACTAATATTTTCATCAAAATATTAAACCCACTTTTTCGAGTAATATCGTCACATACGTGGATGTAATATCGATGCTCCTCGAGTTTTTATCTTACAAAGAAAATATTTACATCTGGAAGATGAAGCTTTCTTATTCATATGAACCTCATTTCAAGTCTCTATCTTAAAATTTCGATTTTTAATTGAATTTTAAAGCTGAAACAGTGATGATTCATCAGTGATTCCCCTTCGCATAAGGGTGACAATAAGAAATGGCTGTTACATTGCCCGATAATCACCTCTAAGTATCTCGCTATTAGCCATAACAGAGGAGCGAGGGTAGCGAGCCTAGGGGCGAAGCCCCTAGTCTCTCTATTCCTAAAAAAAAGTAACTGGCGCCGCCGCTGTCAAAAGCTTTTCACGCTATCTCCTCCGAAATCGCTGGGGGAATGGGGTCGAGACCAATACCAATAGATGCAGAAAAATGTGGGGAACAAAATAAGACATGTCTCATCTTCGTCGGACTTTAAGTTTTTTTTTTTTTTATTTTATGTTTTAAGGAAAATATTGACTTTTTCATGTTCAGATTACGATAACTCGCCAAAAATTAATCGTAGAATTTTGATCTTTTTACAATCTAAGACTACAAACATTTCTCCTTCAAACAAGACCTCATTTGTTTAAAAATAATTTAAAACAGACTAATATTTTCATCAAAATATTAAACCCACTTTTTCGTGAAATATCGTCACATATGTGGATGTAATACCGATGCTCCTCGAGTTTTTATCTTACAAAGAAAATATTTACATCATCTGGAAAATGAAAGCTTTCTCATTCATATAAACCTCATTTCAAGTCTCTATCTTAAAATTTCGATTTTTAATTGAATTTTAAAGCTGAAACAGTGATTCCCCTTCAACAGTAAATAGATGGAAGCTGTTGCATTGCCCGAGAATCGCCCCTTAGTATCTCGCTATTAGCAACTTATTCCTTCACCTTTCTGTGCCATGATTGGCGCTGTGCTTGAGCGCGCTGCTCGTATGCGATAGTTCCCGGTGGACACTCATTTTTCTAAATATTTGAATTTTATTCTTTAAATTCTTATTATATTTTTTATTTTACTTATCTGAATAGGGCTTAATTTTTATATTTTTATTTTACTGCTGAGCACATATTTTCTGATATACATATCTTGCTACTGGAGGTAAAGTCATAAGACCATGGCACTCCAACAAACTCAATATACCTTGACCTTGAGCCTAACAGAGGAGCGACCTTAGCGAGTCTAGAGGCGAAGCCCCTAGTATTCTAAAAAGAAGCAACTCCGGCCGCCGCTGTCAAAAGCTTGTCATGTTATCTCCTCCGAAACCGCTGGGGGTATGGGGTCGAGACCGATACCAATAGATGCAGAAAAATAGGGGACCAAAGTAAGACATGTCTCATCTTCGTCGGACTTTAAGTTTTTTTAATTTTATGTTTTGTGGGAAAATATTGACTTTTTCATCTTCAGATGACGATAACTCGCCAAAAATGATCGTAGAATTTTGATCTTTTTGCAATCTAAGACAACAGACATTTTTCTTTCAAACTAGACCTCATTTGTTTAAAAATATTTTGAAACAGACTAATATTTTCATCAAAAAATGAAACACTGCTTCAAGAAATATCGTCACATATGTGGATGTAATATCGATGCTCCTCGAGTTTTTATCTTACACAGAAAATATTTACATCATCTGGAAGATGAAGCTTTCTTATTGATATGAACGTCATTTCAAGTCTCTATCTTAAAATTTCGATTTTTAGTTGAATTTTAAAGCTGAAACAGTGATGATTCAACAATGATTCCCCTTCGCATAAGGGCGACTGACAACAGCAAATGGCTGTTACATTGCCCGAGAATCACCCCTATATATCTCGCTATTAACCATAACAGAGGAGCGAGCGTAGAGAGCCTAGGGGCGAAGCCCCTAGTGCTTTAAATTTTCTATAACTGTTTATAAAATTTATATTTATATTTTCTTATATGATACTATACTGTTGTATAAAAATATATGATATGATATTGTTATATAAGGTGTCAAACAGTATACTTAACGTTACGTACATACGCCCCTACCTATTTGTGTGAGAATGGCTTTTCAAATTGAGTTGCTACAGAAACCATCGAGACTCAACCCGGAAGATCTCTCAAACATTTCGACAACTCTCAAACATTTCGACAAATATTGTTCCAAGTTCAGGTTCAGCCTTCATAATTATTTTTCTACTTTAGTTTTATATAAATAAATGCAGATTATAATTTTCAATGATTTAATATTAAGCGTATAACTTTGAAATCATGCTCTTTTACCTAAATACAGTCGAACCCCGTTATAACGAACTTCAAGGGGCCAAAGCTTTTGTTCGCTATATCCGAACCGTTAAGAAAAATGTTAGAGTTCACAAAACGTATAACTCATTAGCTGCTATGTATATTCAATAATGATGTATTGAAAGAATGATTAAATCTATTAAAAATGATCATTAATGAATTAAATTGACTAAAATCGATTACATTAAACTGACACAATACTAATTAGATTAACTAAAAATGAAGAAAAATGGAAATAAATTGATTGCATCTTTGATAGTTGCTCACTGTTTTGATACAGAAATAAACGGTGATTTTCTGCTGACGTGATGCCGATTTCAAAAACATTTTATGAATTTCTTTGTCCAAAACATCGAATGACACCAACACTCTTTCATCCACTATTTGTGTTGACAAAAACTTGTTAATGACACGCATCGCTGCTTTAGCATCTGGGATGGTGAAGATTTCGTCATTTATGTTCTCCTCTTCATCGGCATCAGAAGCAGAATCTTCGATTTCAGAATAATTCATTTTAATGTCTTCTACAATGTCTTCATCAGTCGGATTTTCACATGTAATGACTTCATGATCACATGTTTCGAGCAACTGCACGTCACAATCTGAGAATGATGAATTTTTGTGCTTTTCTATCCACATCGCGATAGGTAAATCTTCATCATCTTCTTCTTCCACATTCTTTGCTTCTTCAACATTCGTTATATCTTCAACATTCTTAAAAAGTTTAAAAATTTTTAAAAAATTCAGTTGTCGACTGAAAAAAGGGTTCGTTATAGCCGATTCTTACGATTTCGGAGGTTCGCTATAAAAGGATAAATTAGCATTAAAGACAATAGAAAAACGACGGGACCAAAATTTTCGTTCTTTATATCCGGGGGTTCGTTATAACGGGGTTAGACTATATATATCTATATCTATCTATCTATCTATATATATATATACATATACATATATATATATATATATATATATATATATATATATATATATATATATATATATATATATATATATATATATATATATATATATATATATATATATATATATATACAGTTGGATCTCTGTTTAACGACTTTCAAGGGACCGTGAAAATTCGTCCTTAAACAGAATTTGTGAAAAAATAACATTTCCGTTCACACTTTACAGGCTTAGGACTGTCAATATATTTCTTAATATATTGGCGTGTTTAAAAATGTTATTTTTATTATCATCATTATTTTATTCACAAAAAGTTATTTTAAATTACATTGAAAAAAAAGAGTTCAAACAATACAATAAATTACGTTTTAAAAAATTCAAAAAGTGTTGATTGCTTCATTCGCCTTGTTTTCGTTATTCTCTTTTCCAGATTTTCGAAAATGTTAAATGAGTCACCTTCCATTTTCGATGTAATATAGCGTTGGAGAACATCTAGAGCAAAAATTGAATCTGTGTAAGACGGTGGCAGTGTCTCGTTTTCCGTGTCTTCAACTTCACCTTCTTCGTCTGACACTGTGTTTTCGTTTACAATATCTTCATAAATTTGTTCTACATTTCTGAAATCTGTTGTTAAAACATATTTATCACAATTGTAGAAATCTTGAATTGAAACATCCTCATCTTCAACAAGACTTCTCCATTCTTCAGGGGTAATGTCATCTTCGTTGATTTCTACATCCGTACTTTGCAGTTCCATTACAAGTTCTTTGTGAATTCCAGCAACGCGAAAGCAGTTTTTTATTGTGGATGAAGAATCTTCTTTCCATGCTGATGTTATCATGTGCATTGCTTCCAAGATTGTAAATTTTCTAATTTTTATACTGTCAGCCAAATTGTTTATTAATTTCCTAATTAAAGACTTTCTGTAGTATGCTTTCACACTGCGAATGATACCCAGGTCTAATGGCTGCAACTTGCTAGTGCAATTAGCTGGTAAGAAATGGATAGTCAAATTTGTAAGTCCAGGGATATTTGGAGTATGTGCAGTGCATCGGTCGATTAAAAGTAAAACTTTCTCTTTTCTCGATGCATTTTTGCATAAAATTTTCTACTCCAGTCAATAAAAATTTGTGATGTCATCCACGATTTATTGTTATTGCGGTACTCACAAGGTTTCCTGGTGATATTCTTAAAACACCTTGGTTGCTTTGATTTGCCTATAACTAGTGGTGGAAATTTCTCAGATCCATCCGAATTAGTGCACAGTAAAACAGTCAATCGTTCCTTACTGTGTTTTCCACCAAAACACTTTTCGCCTATATACGTTAAGGTTTTATTAGGCATCATATTGTAGAATAGGCCCGTCTCATCTGCATTGAATATGTTCTTCTCATCATATCCATCTAATATCCCCTTCAGCACTATTTTCCATTCGTCCACTATTTTTCATCTACGGAGCCACTTTTGCCAGATATGCTTTTAAATACAAGCCCGTATCTTTCTTTGAACTTCGTTAGCCAACCAGCCGACGCCTGAAAATTTTGCATTCCAAACTTTTTTGCCAGAATAATAGCATTTTCTTTAAATATCACTCCGGAAATTGGAATGTTAGATGCTCTTGCTTGATGAAACCATTGCAGGACTGCCTTCTCAAACTCTTCTGATCGGCCACATTGAATTTTCTGCCATTTGAATTTGGATCCCAAACCAAATTTTTGTGCTGCTTCAAGAATTTTCTCTTTGCTTGATAAAATGCCTTTGAGAGTAGACTCGGGTAGCTGAAATTGTCTTGCGAATTGGACTTTTGTTATTCCAACACTTTCTTCCCAGTTTTCAATAATTTTCACTTTTTCGTGTAGCGTAAGATGCTTTCGCTTTGATACCATTTTGCTCTGCTCACCTCGTATTCGTACTGGAATGAGCTCCTACACACAACCATGAATTCTCTAAACATGAACACGCGCTTCCCAGAAGGAGTGAGAGAGGGGTGCTTTTGGACAGTTCGTAAATCACATGACAACATGGTAGGTATAATAGAGTGATTCCACACCCGCACTAAGAAATTCGATCCACCAGGGAAGAATGTTCGATCTTCCGAGAAACAGTAATCCCCCCCCCCCATCGCCCGGTTTTTTCCACTGCAACAAGTCTATGATTGCAACAAACATAAAGGAAATTCCGGGTCTGTTATTGAAACCAAACTCCCCCACAGAAAGTAACCCTCCTGTAGATAAAATGTTGAAGAAAAAGTTTATCATGTAAGAAAAAATCGTCGTTAAATAGAAACAAAATCGTCTTAAAATAGAATTTTTTTACGTCGGAGGGACCGGGACCGGGAAATATCGTCTTTAAATAGAGATCGTCGTTAAGTAGAGGGTCGTTAAACAGAGAACCAACTGTATATATATATATATATATATATATATATATATATATATATATATATATATATATATATATATATATATATATATATATAACTGAGATGATTCCTTTTTATGGAAATTAGCATTAAATACAATAGGAAAATGGCGGGACCAAAATTTTCGTTCGTTATATCCAGGAGTTCGTTATATACCAGGTTCGCTATAACGGGGTTCGACTGTAAATATTAATATTTCAATAGGAAGTTTAGGTTACATGAGACTTGGCAAAAACAATTATAGAAAGGAAGCGAGACTCTTGTTACTATAACCACACTTCATTGATTTTTAAATTTGTAAAAATTTGCTTATATCTTTTTTCTATATATTTTTAGTTAACATTTTCTTAATTAAAAAAAAAATGCTACGACCAAAAAATGTTTATTGGGGTTTTTATTTAAAGTTTGCGCACCCCTGGTCTAGTAATATGCACGTCATTGAAATGTGGTTTTATCTATTCCGGCCATTTGTGTGTGGAGCGGACACATCGATCTGATCGGCAACTCATTGAGCGAGAAAAAAGCACTAACAAAACTGAAGCGAGAGAGAGATACGTCGCCATTACCGTTCATTAAACACTTGGCGTCGTTATCAGGATCGGGGAAAGTAAACGCCTCGAGATAACGACGAACAGAGGTCAAGAGATGTGTACGGAAGGGTCAAGGAGCCCAATCGCGAGGGCATCTCTTCGGAAACTACTTTCTCCAATATTTCACCTTATTATTTCTGCCTTTTGAGCAAAAAGTAGACACTACTGATTCAGTACATATATTCAAAATCATGGAAACAGGTATCATTCGGGTTAAGATTTCAAAACATTTTAAAATAGTTTTCAGTACAATGGAGTGCTGACGACAGACGATATGATCCCATTCGACTCAATATAAGTGATTTCCGCTTATAAGAATCACGTTTGTTATTACTGTTTTTGATTCTTATAAACCGTTCATTCTTATAGCCGAAATTTAGGTTTTTGGACAGGAACACACACACACACCTATATATACATATATTAGATAATTTACCATAAAATACTCTTTAATTTAAGTTAATTATCTTTTATTAAAATTATTTTTTATAATTTTAAAAATACAACTTAATTTCTAGACCTATAAGTAGATACACATGATTATAGTAAGGGAAGAAAAAAAATCCAATATTTGTTACAACATACCTGCTTAACAGTTTTAACATTTCAACTACAGGATGGGAGCAAGAAAAAGTTTTCTATGGTAGTTTGACGAAATGAAGTTTTCAGGAGGATGTTTATAGCTCTTTCAATACCAATAGTCTCAGATGAAGATTCACCTTCTAGCTTACGTTTCACGGTTTGATAACGTGCTGAATCTACTAATGTCACTTTTACCTAAGTGATAGTGGACACTTCGCCGAAGATTTATGTGTTTCAGGGTCCGGGAATCCACAACCAGTATATGGGAAGTGTGGGAAAAAAAAGAGTCCCTGTCTTTGTTTGTCAGTGGAGAAAAGTGAAATCGGACCCGGACGGGTAAACATGCCCCCGGGTCAAGCTAATAGGACAGTGTTGTGCTAAAGCATTTAAGAGGAAACTATTATGTTATGTCAAAGAAAGAAAGGGATGCATTTTACGACGGTATTCCATCCCATCTTATCACTCTTTCATTAAAAAAATTGAAGAACGAACTTCATGGCTTTTGAGGGTTTAAGTGACATTTTTGGAGAAATGAAGGGAAAGCGAAGAGTGTAAGCTGATTCTTAAAACCGGTGGATTGATTCTTTAAAGCGAAAATTTTAACAAAGAAATAATACATTTGTTTTTGCTTTTGCGATATTGATTCTTATAACCACTCATCACTATAAGCGGTGGTTAATATATATATATATATATATATATATATATATATATATATATATATATATATATATATATATATATATATATATATATATATATATATATATACCTAATTCTGTTTTTACACCATAGTTCCTGAAGAATACGTGTAAAAACAATTCGTGTAAAAAAAGACTATGGTAGTATCTGTGGTAGAAAAGAAAATTGGTTCCTGGTCTAAAAAATCAGTAAAAATAATTTTTAAAAACCATATGAACATATAACCATATGAACATTTTGAGCTTATTATTATCTATATATATAAAACAGTTCCGTAACTGACTGACTGACATACAACGCACAGACCAAACCGCTGGACCTAAAGGGCTGACATTTTGCATGGCGATTCTTCTTATAGCGTAGGGGTGCACTAAGGGAGATTTTTGAAAAATTCTTCTTAGATTTTTTTAAATTAAATTTTTAAGCTGTTTTTGTAACTTTTTTAAGTTTGCATTTAAAATAATACTCTGAGGGATATAAAATTTATATCACGAGAAAGATCCTAAAAATTTCTTTAAAATGAAATCTTTTTCGAATCTTTACCTCCATTTCCTGTTTTTTGGTGCATTTTTAAAGATAAATTTTAAGAATTCAATTTATTAAATGCCGATCACGTGATTTCTTTTTCTGGTACTTTCAATAAATTTATCGTCACGAGCATAAAAACTAAATACACACAAAAAAAATTTTTTCTTGATAATGCGGCAGACGATTGGACATGGACATTACCCCAAAAAATATTAAAATACAGTAAAAGAAATGTTCTACAAACTGTATATACCGGGTGTCCCATAAAAATGACCGACGATTTGAAAAATCAATTAAAGAAAGACGGAAGGCTATAGAAATGTACGGTTTGCTGCATTCTGCTTAGGTAACTAGGGAATTTATTCTCACCAATTTTCAAAATTAGTTACAAAGTTCGTCAAAAGATGGCGCTGCTATATAAACATTGTTTTATAGTTTGACTGGGAAAAACTATAAAACAATGTTTTAAAAAAACCACCTTTTGCAGCAACAACAGTGTGCAGTCTGAGGTCAAAATTCGCAGACGCCCGAGCAAACATTTCCGTTTGAATGTTCTGACAAACAGCAGAGATGTACTGTTCCAGTTCATCTACAGTTTGTGGATTGTGATGATGTAACTGGTCTTTCAAGTACCCCCAAAGAAAAAAAATCGCATGGCGTCAAATCTGGCGAATAGAGAGGCCAATCCATGCCACTTTACGTATGCTTCCAGCTTTGAAAACATTGCTTTATAGTTTTTCCCAGTCAGCAGCGCCATCTCTTGACGAACTTTGTAACTAATTTTGAAAATTGGTGAGAAAAAATTCCCTGGTTACAGAAGCAGAATGCAGCAAACCGTACATTTCTATCACCATCCGTTTTTCTTTAATTGATTTTTCAAATCGTCGGTCACTTTTGGGACACCCAGTATATTAACTGTACTAGATTCTTTAGTATTCTTTACACTAGATTTAATTTGAATATTTTCTTCTACATTATTTTGTCTATAAAAATATTTCTTATCATTTTATATATATATATATATATAGGGTGATTAGAATTAAAGTTTAAGTTTCAAAACGCTATAAAAAAAGAACCACTGATGAGAATGACGTCAAATTTGAACTGCATGTTATTGAAGAAAGCAGAAAGCGTATGGCAGAAGAAAAAATTTAGTTCCAAATTTGAGCAACAGATGGCGCTGTAAGCGGCAGAATCACGACGATAAATGAGAAATGATTAGTAAAACAACGGCTAAGGTGTGAGTTACACATTAAAACGCATTGACAAATTAGAATTGTTGAGTAATTTTATTTGCATGACTGTACATATCACATCGAAAGGACAAATCGGTTTCAAGAGTTTTGCGGCGACATACCGCATAAGAACCATTCATCAAAGAAGTTTGGAAATGTCGCGAGACTGGCGCAAAACATGTTCAATATGGTGTTCACCGTTGTGTGCAACAAGTTGAAAGCGACAAACAGCATGTTCCACAACGGATCGCAGTGTCTCCGGGGTGATTTTCAGAATGTGTTGCGAAATGCATGCCTTTAATTCCGCTAAATTTGCAATTGGAGCACGGAACACAACATCTTTGAGATAACCCCACAGTCAGAAGTCACACGGAGTAAGATCAGGTGATCGGGACCGCCAGGCTGTAGGGAAATGACGGCTGATAATTCGAGCATTTCCGAAATGGCGCCTCAGCAGCTGCTTCACGGGATGTGCAATGTGCGGAGGAGCGCCATCTTGAATAAAAATGATTTCATCCCCACATCCACGCTGTTGCAGAACTGGAATGACGTGGTTGCGCAAAAGAGACGCATAGCGCTGACCAGTGACGGTAGCGGTAACAGGACCCGTCTGCTCCAAAAAATATGGCTGTAGGATGAATGATACCGTAAAGCCGCACCACACCGTGACCTTTTCAGGATGAAGTGGTACGGGGTGCGTTGCCAGTGGATTTTCTGTTGCCCATATTCGACAATTCTGTGTATTGACGTATCCTGTCAGATGGAAATGGGCTTCATCTGTCCACAAAATTTTCCACGGCCATTCATTATCCACTTCCATGCGACCAAGAAATTCTAACGCAAACGTCTCCCTTGCTGGCAGGTCAGACGGAAGCAACTCCTGCTCATGACCAATTTTGTACGGATAGCATTGCAGGATGTTTCGTACAATTTTCAGCACCGTTCTCGTAGGCCTGTCCAATGTTCGGGTAAATCCTCGTGCACTGCACGGTTGCACACCACCGGCCGACCCCTCCTGTAATGCTGTGGCCATTTCTTCAACTACCGTCGAATGCACTCGTTTTCTCCCTCTACCAGATTGCACATCAAACGAACCTGTCGTTTTGAATTTTTGCACCATTTTCTTCAGACCCACGACACTCATTGGACCAACGCCTTTTATACCCTTCAGTGTCCTGAACTTTTGCAGAGCTACTCTTGCACAATCATCGTTCTTGTAATGCAGCTTTACCAGCAGAGAGCGGTCCTGCAGTGAAACACTCATGGCGAACGTCTGAGACGCTAAATGAGGAACATCCGTGTACCTGGCGGTTTTTTAACACTGAAATGTGTCGTGCGCATGACAGGTATTTTAATTTACATCTTCTACCGCTTACAGCGCCATCTGTTGCTAACTTTTGAAACAAAATTTTTTCTTCTGCCATACGCTTTCCGCCTTCTTTAATAACATGCCGTTCAAATTTGACGTCATTCTCATCAGTGGTTCTTTTTTTTATAGCGTTTTGAAACTGAAACTTTAATTATAATCACCCTGTATATTACATCAATTGTATACATTGATCGTCGTATTTATTATATATATATATATATATATATATATATATATATATATATATATATATATTTATTTTTTTTTTTTGGGGGGGGGGATCGAGGCATTAATTGCATATATTGACTGTTGTATTTACTTTGAATCCGCTCCGTAGCGAAGTGCGGGTTTTCAGCTAGTATTTCAATAAAATACAAATGTAATAATATTTAATGAAAATGAAAAATAATTCGTCATGAACAAAAAAAATCTGTCTTACACATAAAATTTTTTTTATTCATTTTCACTTTCTGACAATAAACGGCGCATAAGTTTGCGTACGACCGGAACATCACTGCTATCACTCGAAATGTTGTGGATATCATCTTCTTCCTCTTTTAATGAAATTCTTTCTGTGATCTCTTGAGCAAAATCAGCACGAGTCTCCTCTGGTGCTGATGGTTCACTGGTTTTACGAACGAATTCCGCTATTGACCGTTGTGTGCGTGTTTTGGTTGGGGCGTTCTCTGTAAAGGGCTGTCAACAACTTCAGTTCACGTTGAAACTTCCCAGTGCGTTCCTCATCAGGGTCATGTTTGACAAAATGATTACCCAATTTTTTGGCCAGTTGCAGACCTTCTTTTATTAAATCTGCATGAGTCGTTTCTTCAAACTGATTGCACGCTACGACAAATGTCTCAATGTCGGTGGCGACTATGACGAAAAATAGTGCAAGGTGTATAGTTCATGATGCCATGCTGTATTTTTTTTTTGGGGGGGGGGCAATAAAGTTTCCGTGTGAAAAAAAAATGACGAAACTTACTTTTGGAACCCCTCTCGTATATATATACAGCTGTAAAACTATAGTGTTATCTGTCTGTACAAGGGGTACGCTAGGTATATAATAATAGCTGAAAGACCGCACTTCGCTACGGAGTGGATTCAAAGTAAATACAACGGTCAATGTATGCAATTAATGAAATATATATATATATATATATATATATATATATATATATATTATATATATACTAGCTGAAGTACCCGGCATTGCCCGGGATTTTAACAATATTTGTTAACCAAAATCAACACAGTATAAATAACATAAAAAAAGTATATGTGAAATGTTATACACATCTCAGAATTCAGGAATTTCAGCCTTTCATCATTGAAGCACTAAAATCTGAAAAGTAAAAATGTCAAATTGTCTAATGTTTGCTAACCAAAATTAATTTAAAACTAAACACGTTATAAATAACATAGAAAAAAACATGTGAAATCTTATACACATGAATAAAATGAAAACCCGATAAAAAAAATATATATAATTATAATAAACTCCTCAGAATTCAGCTAGATTTAGCCTTTCATCATTTGGGCAAAAAAAGAAGCTGAAATTACAGGTTTAGCGGAAATTTCCAATAGAACCATGATATGACTCTAGCATTGCCTCTTAAAAAATGAAGTGTTTGATTGAGGGCTGCAAACCATTCAACTCCTCTCCACATTAAACTCCTATAAACATCCTCTACATATTAAATTCCTTTTCTCTCTATAATAAACTCCTCAGAATTTTGGTAGATTCAGCCTTTCATCATAGTACCACTAAAACCTGAAACATCCTCTCCAGAAATATAAATTTATTAATTACAATAATTAAACTCACGCAAATGTATGAATTACATAAGTTTTTTAACCGACATTTGAATAATTCGTAAATGAAAAAGCATATGAAAATAAAGATAATAAGAACTTCCAGAATCGAAATTAATTACCCTTAATTTTTAATTAATAAAAAACCAACATAATATGAATAAAAACGATAGTTGTTTAAAAGCATATGAAAATAAAGCTATTATAAAGGTAATAATAAAAAAAGCATATGAAAATAATGCTCGCGTATGAAGTTAAATTTATGATATAAAGATAGTAATAATAATATAAACCGCGTGTATAAAATATTTAGCTTTTCAAGCGAAATAAATTAATTTTTAGGAAAAAACTACTTTTAATCGAGAAATTAAATACATTGCACAAAATTTTGATTTTACCAACTTTCTACCCTACAATTTACACCCTACTTCTTTGAAGTTGGGTGTTGAAACATCCTCTTTGAAAAATTTACACCCTACTTCTTTTAAATAGGGTGTAAATATAAAGTTTTAACAGCGAATTGAATGCCAGTTAAAAATTATTGTTGTTTAAAATCATATGAAAATTTCGCTATTATAAAGATAAAAAAAAGCATAGGAAAATAATGCATGCGCATGAAGTTAACGTTACGATATAAAGATAGTAATAATAATATATATATATATATATAAAACAGTTCCGTAACTAACTGACTGACTGACTGATTGACTGACTGACATACAACGTACAGACCGAACCGCGGGAAATAAAAGGGCTGAAATTTTGCATGGTGATTCTTCTTATAGTGCAGGAGTGCACTAAGAAAGATTTTTGAAAAATTCTTAGATTTTTTTTAAATTAAATTTTTGAGTTGTTTTAGTAACTTTTTTTAAGTTTGCATTTAAAATAATAATAATTTGAGGGTTATAAAATTTATATCACGAAAAAGATCATAAAAATTCCTTTAATATGAAATCTTTTTCGAATCTTTACCTCCATTTTATGATTTTTGGTGAATTTTTAAAGATTAATTTTTAGAATTTAACCTTTTACATGCCACACTATGATCAAGGAATAAAGTACCATATTTTGCTGCGTAACTTTGCTCGATAACTTCCAGGAAGTCGGTCCAACAGGTGTACTCCACTCATTCCTTTATTATATAATTTTATAATGTAAGGTTAAGGAAAATCAACTTTTATTTTAGCTCGGACATATCTTTTTGCTCATCCTAATGGTTCGTGAGTGATAAAATTTGATGTAATAGTTACAACAAAACTATCGTTCCAATGGCACATATAAACTTCCCCATCGCATCGGTAATCAAACTCTCCACGTTGAAATTTCGATATTTCTTTTGCTGTTTTAAGAGAACATTGTCCCGTTCTGGAATCTCACACTGTGCCGATTGCCTTAAAGCCTTTGTTAGATAAATCTGTCAGCAGACTGTACGATGTAAAAAAAGTTATCGAAAAATATTTTGCGTTTCTCTGGATTGTCAATAAAAGATAATAGTTCGGAGACGACTTTTGATCCAAGTGGCAAATTTTCATTTTTCGAACTTTTTCCACCGTAGATAGACATAGCATAAGGATAACCATTTGCTGAGCAGATCATCCAAACTTTGAAACCAAAGCGAATTGGCTTTCCACGTATGAACACCTTAGCCGAACGATGTCCATAACACGGAACCACGGATTCATCGATACTCATATTTTCATGAAAAAATCCAAATTGACGAAAATTTTTTCCAACCTCTTTATAAAAGGGAGAAATTTTTCCTAATTTATCGCCTGGTTCCAATTTACTATTATCAACAATGTGGAAATACTTTTTTAACATCCGAAATTTATTTCTGGGCATTGTATTGTTAACAATTAGGATATGCAAATCTTCCTGAGAGCTCCAATATGTATTTTCATCAGGTACTGAGTGGTAGCCACTAAACAACAGTAATCCAAGAAACTGCCGAATGTCATTTGCGTCGACGTCTAAAGAGTCTCCTTTTTGTAAGGCATACAGCTTTGTAAGTTCGGCTGAATTTTAAGTAATCAGACTGCAGAATCACTGATTGACGGCAGAATCACTGATCACGTGTGATATCACTGCTTTTGTATATCGTTACATGCCAATGTTCCTTTTTTGGAACATTGCATTTTTACGCAGTCTTGAGGAAATATTTCTTGTTATTATTTTAATTTATTTTATTAACTCGTTAAACTTGTCCTTTGCAAGTACGATGGGGAAATTTTTGGGTGGATTTGAATTTTTAGGAATTTTATAGAATTTTTTTTCTTACGTACTGTAAAAATTGTGAAAAAAGCTGATTTTTAGAAATTTTTCTACGCTAAAATATTCATATTTGAAAAAAAAAAGTCAAAAAATCAATCATGCCTTCTATAATATACGGTAATTTTTTCAAACTGACAGATATCACAGTTTATTTTTAAAAAAAATATTAAACATGGTGTTCCAAAAAAGGAACATTGGCATGTAAAAGGTTAATTTATTAAACGCTGATCACGTGATTTCTTTTTCTGTTACTTTAAATAAATTTATCTTCACATAACAACGAAATAGGCAAAAAAATACTTTTTTTCTTGCTAATGCGGCAGACGATAGGACATTATTCAAAAAAATATTAAAATAATGTAAAAGATATGTTCCTCAAACTGTACTACATTAACTGTACTATATTCTTTAGTATGTCCTATGAGATTTAATTTGAATATTTTCTTCTACATTATTTTGTCTATAAAAATATCCCTTACGATTTTTTATTAATATATTTTTTTTGTTTTTTTACATCAATCGTATGCATTGATCGTCGTATTTATTATATATATATATATATATATATATATATATATATATATATATATATATATATATATATATATATATATATATATATATATATATATATATATTGGCATTAATTGCATACACTGACATTGTATTTAATTTGAATGTACCGTTCGTTTAGGAACACCTCCTAAACGAACGTTTAGGAGGTGTTGGTTTATGGAATACTAAAAGTTTAAAATAGTGGCGCCATCTATTGCACATCTGTGAATCGAGAATAGCATCCTTCAAAAATTGTTGGTAATCCTAATTGTTAGCAATACAATGCCCAGAAATAAATTATTGATGAATGTTTGTTAACCAAAATCAATTTTAAAACTAAACACAGTATAAATAACATAGAAAAAAAAAGCATACGAAATGTTATACACATTAATAATATGAAAACCAATTAAAAATATATAAATGTATAATAAACTCCTCAGATTTCAGCTATATTCGGTCTTTCATCATAAAAAAGCTGAAAAAAAATAAAATAAAAATAATTTTAAAAAATAATAAAATAAAATAAAAATAATAATTTTAAAATAATGAAATAAAATAAAGATAATAATTAAAATAATAATAAAATAAAAGCTGAAATAAAAAAGCCTTCATAAAAAAGCTGAAAATACAGGTTTAGCAAAATTTGCACGATCCCATACTCGAACCCGAGTCTTACGGGATACCAAATGAACCGTTTTAACGAACGCGCCACGATTATACACAACACTGTTGAGTAAAGTAAAAAATATACGCAATGAGTTTTTTGGAAAGTTGCTATGGGTTGGTGAATATACATACATTTATGGAGTAAGAGGAGTTTTAAGTGAGAAATAAGTTAGCAGGATAGAAGCTTAGTCTTTAACTCTTCAATAGACACAAAGACATAAGCTAGGGGGATTGCAGTAGCGATTAAAAAAGATCGTGACACTTAGCGTGGATGATTCGAATTTTCCATCGCGTATGAGAGTGTCAATATGCCGTTGGATCCGATTTATTTTAGAGTATAAAATCTGACTTGAAAGATTATTATTTTCATTTATTATTCTGGTTTAATATATAACTTGAAACTTTTTGATTTTATTTATTTTTATCTTTTCGCTCGCTGTTTGCCAGCTAACCCTAACGTGTACGCCATATTCAGAGGGGTGATTCCACAAAGTGTAACAGCTTACAAATTGTTGGTTTTTTATTAATTAAAAATCAACGGTAATTAATTTCGATTTTTGAAGTTCTTCAGACCCTCGGCTGTTTTTAAAGACGCCTGTATGTAAAATTTCACGATCGTTGCTCCTAAACTGTGGATTTCTATACAATTACAGAGAGACAAACATTCATTTTTATATATTAGATGTATATATATATATATATATATATATATATATATATATATTAAATACGACGATCAATGTATACAATTGATGTAAAAAAAATATATATATATATGTATATATATATTTATAAAAAAATCTTAAGGGATATTTTTATAGACAAAATAATGTAAAAGAAAATATTCAAATTAAATCTAATATAAAGAATATTAAAGAATCTAGTACAGTTAATATAGTATATACAGTTTGTAGAACATTTCTTTTACTGTATTTTAATATTTTTTGGATAATGTCCAATCGTCTGCCGCATTATCAAGAAAAAGAAATATTTTTTTGTGTGTATTTAGTTTTTATGCACGTGGCGATAAATTTATTGAAAGTACCAGAAAAAGAAATCACGTGATCGGCATTTAATAAATTGAATTCTTAAAATTTATCTATAAAAATGCACCAAAAATCAGGAAATGGAGGTAAAGATTCGAAAAAGATTTCAGTTTAAAGGAAATTTTAGGATCTTTCTCGCGATATAAATTTTATAACCCCCAGATTATTATTTTAAATGCAAACTTAAAAAAAGTTACAAAAACAGTTTAAAAATTTAATTTTCAAAAAATCTAATAAGAATGTTTCAAAAATCTCTCTTAGTGCACCCCTACACTATAAGAAGAATCGCCATGCAAAATATCAGCCCTTTAGGTCCAGCGTTTTGTTTTGTTTGTTGTATTTCAGTCAGTCTGTTATGGAACTGTTTTATATACTAGTATATAGATTGAGAACCACTGGTTTAGGAAGATGTTATGTGTGAGAAAGGCAGAAAGAGATGTTCCGGGTGTAGCAGAGACGTTTCCACAAATGCAGCCCTCTTACCCTTATGCAGAAATGAGCGCCACGGGCAACATTCTATTGGTCAGGCACGATTCCCGATCTCTGCGTGACTCACAATCTGGAATGCTGTCTCAAAATCACGGACTGGGGATGATGGAACGCCCTTCAGGTGCGTTTCCTCACGCAGGATCACGTCGAGATAGTGGAAACGATAGGACAGGCGGAATTGCAAAGAAAGCGACCAGAAAAATATTAGATTTCAGGTCCTTTACAGAGTTTTGGGGGGACTTATCTCGACCTAACATTGATGAACTCCAAATGAAAAGTATATGACTTAGACTACTTTCATAATCACCGGCACACACACACACACATATATATATATAATATATAAAAATGAATGTTTGTCTGTAATTGCATAGAAATTCACAGTATAGAAGTGACGATCGTGAAATTTTACATACAATTATGGGCACGGCCCTCCAACTAGCTCGCGATTTTGACGATCTAAAGCGCCAATTGGACAGAATTTGGTAGGATATCCCGCGGGAGCACATCCGCCACCTCTATAAATCAATGCCAAGACGAATAGCTGTTTGCATAAGGGCCAGAGGTGGACCTACGCATTATTGACTTTTTCACTTTGTAAAGCTCTTTCTCTTCAACAAATCATCCAATTTTTCTCAAATTGTAATCATTTGTTCTTCTGTAGATGTACATCACATCTACCGATTTTCGTCCCATTCGGATAACTCCTTCTTGGTGCGTCGTTTTTTAAATCTAAGAATGGATATATATGTATGTGTGTATGCATTCATATATATATATATATATATATATATATATATATATATATATACTAGTAGGTAACCCGTCATTTTGACGTCATAATGGAAAAAGTATATGAAAGTTAAAAAATATCCCGAATTATCTAAAATATTGCATTTAATCGACACCTTGTAAAAGCAAACCCTTTCATTATTTTTTATTTATTTAGTTTTTCATGCGATTGGAGTAGTAGACTGCCATCCAACCCGTCATTTTGACGTCATAATACTAAAAATGACATCATAATGGAAAAAGTATATGAAAGTTAAAAATTTTTTTTACAGTTCACTACGCGATTCATTCACATTCACGTTTGTTTACTTTCAGAATTCATCGCAAAAGTAAACAGATTTTTAAAAACTGTTAAATATACAGCTAAAAACATCCAATTTTTTTTAGTTCTGAATGTTTTATAGAAAAATAGGCTGAACAAATGTGATTTAATGGAGAAGATATTAGTTTTTAGGTAAGAAAAAATTCTGATCCACATCTGAAATTGAAATTAAGCCTATTTGGCGGTTTGTTTACTGAGGGCTTCAATTGAAAGATGAGTACAGCCCGGAAGTGTCATACAGAGACAACGGCTATTATATACAGGATATATATGTATGTGTGTGTACGTTTACATATATATACAGGGTGATTTTTTTAAAAACTGACACTACTCAGAGCCATCTGTAGCACGATCTATCAGCCGGAATTACAACAAATTTAATAGAGGGACTAAGGACGACATGGGAAAGAGTTTAAGTGAAAAAAAAAAATAGTTCCAAAAGTCGACGATATGGCGCTGTTGTTGTCGGCGCACCCGAGAATTAGCATAAAAGGCAAGTAAAACATCAAAATGCACGTACAATGTAATGGCGTACGACAGCAGCGCCAGTATTTTGGTGCGGAATCTGTTGCGCCTCCGCTTTACATAAGAAAGGGTCATCAGTCGCTTTTTTCCACTGGCATGGGTACCTCGCTCCCCGGACCTAACCCATGTGACATCTTTCTGTGGGGTTATTTAAAGTCTAACTCCACCAAGAGGTGTATCTTGGTGGAGTCTCGACCCTCGCGGCCCTGAGGGACAACATATCCCGGACTTTAACGAACATTCCCGGTGACATGTTACGCTTGGCCGTTGAGAACGTAGTGTTCAGGATACAATGTGTCGTCCACCTGGACTGTGGTCACATTGACGGAGGGAGAAGTGAATTTGCCGCATAAAGTGGTGTTACAGGGAAATTTCTTTTTTATTCATTTGTCTGCTTACAACTTTTTCGGTATTCATCCCTTATCTTTATAGTCCGAAATACTGGCGCTGCTGTCGACTACATAGTCGTCAATATGTAGTTTGATGTTTTACTTGCCTTTTATGGAAATTCTCGGGTGCGCCGACAACAAGAGCGTCATATCTTCCCCTATCGATGACCTTTGGGACTTTTTTTTGACGAAAACTCTCCCATGTCGTCCTTAGCCCCTCTATCAATTTTCGTGGAATTCCGGCTGATAGATCGCGCTACAGATGACTCTGAGTAGTGTCAGTTTTAAAAAAAATCACCCTGTATATACGTATACATATATATACAAGGGATGGCCAACAAGTCGATTGGCTTCGCGATCGACCGATCGAGAACGGGACTACAACGGGACTGTAATTCAGTCTAAGACCTAACGTATACTATGGCACTCGTACTGCCCAAGTATCAGAAAATTGGCACTGTAGATACTTACTCCAACTTGGAATGTATCTAAGCCATTTTGTTCTATTTATAACTGTCATTTATTTTCCTGACTATTGTGATATTTTTTTATTCAGAGGACAAAGTCCCTGGTGGGTGGAATGTTTAAACAATTATTTATTTCCATACATCGCTAAAAGATGTCGCTGCACAAAGATTCATCGCGCTGTTGTCTAAGAGCCTGTTCACATAGGAGTCTGTTGCGTTGCGTTAAGGAAAAGATTACATTGAGACGAAAATAAACCAATCATAGGCGTTAAAAATTTCATTGCTAATCGTTTGGAGGCCTATGATTGGTTTATTTTCGTCTCAACGTCATCTTTTCCTTAACGCAACGCAACGGACTCCTATGTGAACAGGCCCTTACTCTTTTAAATATACCTAGTAAGGATTATTTTGTTCTAATTGTCGATCGCGCTACTCTTTTGCTCTTGTCAAAACATATGAAGAAATGATCCGTTCTTTTTAAATACAGTTTAATACGCAGATTGCTTATATTCACAATATTATTACTATTCATGAATATGGTTTATCCATGGTGAAAACGTTGAGTTTCAATTTTTCTTTTGTTTAAAATGTAAGTGCTTTTTCTTTATGTTTTAAATTAAATTGTGGCTTTTCTTACCCATCCATTTACTTCATACGTGAGCGTTCTCGGCAACAGACCTCTAAACTGCGGTCATTAACGGAGCTAATGACCGCAGTTTATGGGTTTTCAAACTTTTTAGAAAAATATTTAATTCAATATTTATTCTTTAAACTGTCGTATTTCTTTTGCATTTCAGTATACCCATGAACATGAGTGGTAAACCCCAAAAAATCGAAAACTTATCATTTCAATGAAGAATGGGAACTCGATTACTTTTTACAATGGTGAATGGTAAATGTTGTTGCGTAATATGCCTTGCCTGAATAGCCATTGCTAAAAAAAGGGTAATCTGGAGAGACAATTTTTAGCTTTACATAGCAAGTATCAAACAGCTTATCAACCAAATTCCGAATTGAGAAAACATAAAGTTAGGGATCTTAAAACTCAATTAACGAATCAGCAAAATGTTCTTAAAAAGCCAATAATGAAATCACAAACAGTAACTACTGCATCATTCAAAGTAACTATCTCTTAGCACGAAAAAAAAAAAGTAAACCATTTTCCTATGGTGAATTTATAAAGGACATTTTCTTGGAAAAGTCATATTCACCTTTTAATGATTTTAAGAAGTGAAACTATTGCTACAATTCAAGATCTATAACTGTCACGAAACACTGTGATGCGACGAATTGAGAAGATGAGTGGAAATGTAAAAGAACAGTTATATAACGATATTCATAGATGTTCTTGTTTTCCCATTCAATGTGATGAATCGATAGATATGTGTATGGTTTTTGAGAATTTTACATCTAAGGAAGAATTGTCGGGTATGATTTCTTTGAAAGAAAGGACAAGAGGTGTAGATATATTCAAAGCCTTTAAAAATTGCTCAATGATTTGAAAGTACCACTTTTTAAATAAGTTTCAATAACAACGGATGGCGCAGCTGCAATGATAGTTCAGATAAATGAATGTATAGCCCTATATCAAAATGAAGATGAATTCCAAGCCATTTTGAGCTAAATTATGGCGCACTGTATAATTCACCAGCAAGTGTTTGCCAGCAAAAGACTAAACACAAAAGAGGTAATGGAGTTAGCGTTTAAAATTGTTAATTCTATTCGAGAAAGTTCCCTTAAACGGCGTCTGTTCCATTTGTAGCTGGATGAAGACCAACCTGAATTATTACTACATACCGATGTAAGATGGCTAAGCAGAGTAATTTCTGCAACGATTCCGTGATTTATTGCCTGAAATAACAGATTTTCTTCGCGAGCAACATGGGAAATGTGAAAATTTAAATGATGAAACTTGGCCCAGTGACTTAGCATTTCTTACCGATTTTACTATTAAGTCATTTAAATTTTTGAGCTACAAGGTAAAAATAAAACAGTAATTGATATGATCAGCTGCATAGATGCATATAAAACAAAATTTATTTTGCTAATAGAAGATCTGCAACAAAATAATATGAATCATTTTTCAAATATGGCGGAAAACCTACAAAAAACATAAAAATATTAATTGCAATTATCCTACCTGTGTGAATCGGCATTTCCGTACTTAAAGTTAACGAAGACAAGACAACGTTCTGTCCTGACTGATTCCCATACTGAAGACACATCGTTTTTATCTTTGTCAGGATATACACCTAATTATCGACAAATACGTCGCGGAAATCCAAACATTAATTGAAGATTTTGAGGTAAGATTCCAAGATTTTGAAAAAATTAAAGAAATTGTGGAATTTATATATTTTCCTTTTAAAAAAGATTTAAGTGTGAAACGCATTAGCCAAAAAATTTCAGACATATTTCATACGGAGCAAAGGGCATTAGAAAATGAAATTATAATTTTACAATATGATTTAATCTTACAAGCCAGAAAATTTGAAGATGAATTTCGGAAACACGTCAACCGAGAAAAATATCCCAGTATTACCGAATGTAGCGAATATATTTATTCTTGTTTTGGATCTACATACCTGTGTGAATCGGCATTTTCATACTTCAAGTTAACGAAGACAAGACAACGTTCTGTCCTGACAGATTCCCATACTGAAGACTCGTTGTTTTTATCTTTGTCAGGATATACACCTAATTGTGATTCCTTGGTCAGAGACATGCAGACTCAGTCTTCCCATTAGTGTTACGGTAATAAAATAAATTCTAAATCTGTCTGTATCTGTAGCTAATTTGAACTGATATTGTCAATAATTACTCATGATGTTTTAATTTCCCTGGACGTGACTTTTTTCCATGTTTTAATTAACTCGCTTTGTGGGGGGGGGGGGGCTGGGGGTGCCTTGAGTGGATGACAGATCTGTACTGTTTGTACGGCATCCTCCAGCCCCACAGCAATGGAAAATGCCACCGAACTTGGGAAATTATCCCTCTACTACGTATTCAGGCTCTTGCTACGTAGTGACTGGTCTTAAGGTGTATCATGGACGATGGACCTTAATGGTCTGGGGGTCCGAGGTGTCAAACTCAAAGGTAAATCGCTTGACCCTCCTATAACACAGTAGATAGGTTCCTAGAAAATTCCGTGTTGTGTGAAACCGTGTTATATGAGAACCACAGACAGTACAAAAAAGGAGATTACGTTCCGAAAACTTATTAAAAACAATTTTTTTTTAATTTCATACAAGCAACTTAAGTTTTATTCAAAATATAAATGTATGTACAACACAAAACGAAAAGAAACAAAAAAATATTATTTTCATGTAATGTGATATTAATTTAATAAATTTCTTCCTCATCACTGCTATGTATAATCGAACGACAACATGTTTTCGGTTGAACGATGTCACCTTCACTTTCAGAACGCTTTTCTTCATTTAGATTTTTTGCACCTTCTCTTTAAAAAATCTGTAATTTTGGTTTGTTTGCTGGTTTTTACAAGGTCGTTGTAGATTTCACGGTATGGAGATAGACAATTTTGCAGCTCCCTTTTGAATTTTTGGCTTCTTTCGGCGGAAGGGTCTGCATTCGGGAAAAATGATTCAAGATTTTCATCTAAGCTTAGGCCAATTTATAATTTTATAGAGTTATAAATGAATAAATTATAATTTGTTTACACATTTTCATGTAAAGCCACTATAGTTCATTATTCCTTCTCGTCATTATTTTAAGGTAATTTAGTTTTTAAATGTGTTAAAAAAAATCATGATATCTAGTGCTGTAGAAGTACAGTGTTGTACACAGGTTTTCGCAATTTTTTAATCGTGTTACAGCGAAACCGTGTTACAGGTTACAGTGTTATAGTATGAGGGTTCCCGCAATTTATCCTATTGTGTTAGAGCGAAACCGTGTTGTAAGATGCCGTGCTGTAGGAGGACTACCTGTATTGTTTTTCACGCCTCCCCCCTTAGACTACACCTATGACAAGTCGATCCTGACACATTTTTAAGATAAAAAGTAGATCTTAGGTACACAAAAGTTGGCCACCCCTGATATATACAGTGAAACCTGTTTTTGTGCAGTTTTTTTTTAATGCGGTATATGAATATGTATTGAGATTCTGTTCGCCATATGTCAGTGGCGTAGCAAAGGGGGGGGCAAGGGGGTCTATCATGCCCCGGGCGCCACTCGCAGAGGGGCGCCAATGTAAGATCCATATATTATATTACTATATGTTTTCGAGGTGGATGCCAATATAAGGTCTATATATTATATTACTATATGTTTTTCAGCGAAGGGCCCCAATATAAGGTCTATATATTATATTACTATATGTTTTTCAGGGGAGGGCCCCAATATAAGGTCTATATATTATATTACTATCTGTTTTTCGGGGAGGGCGCCAATATAAGGTATATATATTATATTACTATATTATTTTGTGGGGGGGGGCGCCAATATAAGGTCTATATATTATATTACTATATGTTTTTAGGGGAGGGCACCAACATAAGGTCTATATATTAAGTTACTATATGCTTTTCGGGGGGGGTGCCAATATAAGGTCTATATATTATGTTATTATATGTTTATCGAGGGCGCCAATATAGGGTCTATATATTATATTACTATATGTTTTTCAGGGGGGGAGCGCCACAAAAGTATCGTGCCCCGGGCGCCAGTTATGCTCGCTACGCCACTGCCATATGTAAGTTCGCCGCGATGTTAGGTCAATCTCAACGGTGTTGGCATCACTTTTTTTTCTATCAGTGTAAAAAAAAATAGTCTTAAAATAGATAACAATTCCGATAGAAGTTTGAAATTCCAAAAAGCGCTTCGATCGTGTATACCTGTCTATAGCGTAGTTTACAAGCAGCTGATCAATCGTCGCAAAAGCCGACTACATGGTAAGAAAAAATAAATCAACTCCAATATCCGCAATACAAGGGACGAAAGCGATTACGAACCAGTTCATCACAAGAATATGCGCGTTTTGGACTACGACGAGTAGTATCGAATTGTGTACATTTTGAAAATTTCTCCGTGTTAAAAATGAGATATTAAAATTTTTAAAAATAATTAAATTACGATAAAAATGCTTTAAAATGTAATTTAATTATTTATTTTGCTTGAAAAGCACTCTCTCGCTATTTTGTAAAGCCTTGACATATTTTCTAAGTGAGACTTTTTTTAGGCGGACCCTCTCCACCGCATAAAAAAATAATTCTTTAATATGTTGTGAAAAATTATTTGTTATGAAGTTTCTGATTTTTTTTTTTGTGTGTGTGCGGTCCCTATTTATCGCACAAAAACAGGTTTGACTGTACACACACACACACACACACACACACACACACACACACACATATATATATATATATATATATATATATATATATATATACATATATATATATATACTAGCTAAAAACCCGCGCTTCGCTACGGAGTACATTCAAATTAAATACAACGGTCAATGTATGCAATTAATTCCAAAAAAATAAATATATATATATATATATATTTATAATAAATACGACGATCAATGTATACAATTGATGTAAAAAAATATATATATGTATTTATAAAAATATCGTAAAGGATATTTATTTTTTTTTTGGATAATATCCAATCATCTGCTGCATTAGAAAGAAAAGAAATTTTTTTTTGTCTATTTAGTTGTTATGCGCGTGACGTTAAATTTATTTAAAGTACCAGAAAAATAAATCATATGATCGGCATTTAATAAATTAAATTCTAAAAACTAATCATTTAAAATTCACCAAAAATCAGAAAATCGAGGTAAATGTTCAAAAAAGATTACATTTTACGGGAATTTTTATGATCTTTCTCGCGATATAAATTTTATAACCCTCAAATTATTATTTTAAATACAAACTTAAAAAAAATTACAAAAACAGCTTAAAAATTTTATTTTAAAAAATCTAAGAAGAATTTTTGAAAAATCTTTCTTAGTGCACCCCTACACCATAAGAATCGCCATGCAACATTTCAGCCCTTTAGGTCCAGCGGTTTGGTCTGTGCGTTGTATGCCAGTGAGCCAGTGAGTCAGTCAGTGAGTCAGTCAGTTACGGAACTGTTTTATATATATAGATGTGTGTGTGTGTATGTATATGTATACATGTATAAGTATAAATATACAACACTATAAGCATATATATACAACAGCGATTTGAAAGCAAACTAGGAAACACTGAAGTGTCGGATGAAAAAGTAAACAAGAGTAGAGCGTGATAAAGAGCAGGGTAAACAAAGAGACAGTGTCGAGTTGGTGCTAAAAATTCCATCCCTCACTTCATATCAGTGACGATGGGAAAGTGCGCTCGAAGACTGCTGGGAAATTTTATAAACAAAGCGGTTGTTAGTTGATAAATGGCTCACTAGAGAGCAGCACCAGGAACCTCAAGAAATAAAATTTGTGAAATAATGGACTTAACATATTCATTGTAAATAATTTATAGAAATTTCATAATTAATTTGGAGGTGAACGACAAAATGGATTAATTAAATAAAATACTTTTATTTCACTTCAAGTAACCTTAGAAAGTAGGATGTGTATTAACACTTTAGTATTTTTTCTATTAATTTTAAATAAAACAATTGTATTTGGAAACCCAGAGGTTTATTTTTAGATGAAATCAGGGTTTATTCATTTTTCTCGCTACAAGCCTTGACCAGTACATACTTGTATGCATATATCGCGGTCTGACAAAACCACCCGAGATCTTGTCTAATGGAAATGAATAGAAAAGGGTTAAACGAAATTGCGTCTTGAAATGGAATTAGGAAATATAAAGAGTCATTAAGCTCTGTCCGAAGAGCGAGGTATAGCGTAACGTATATATATATATATATATATATATATATATATATACAATATATATATATATATATATATATATATTCTATATATATATATATATATATATATATATATATATATATATATATATATATATATATATATATACAGCCGAACCTCGTTATAACGAACTTCAATAGACCAAAGGTTTTGTTCGCAATATCCGGTGGTTCGCTTTATCCGAACCGTTAAGAGAAATGTTACAAGAGTTCACAAAATGTAACTCATTAGCTGCTATGTGTATTTAATAATGATGTATTGAAAGAATGATAAAATCTATTAAAAATGATCATTAATGAGTTAAATTGACTAAAATCGATCGCATTAAACTGACACAATACTAATTAAATTAACTAAAAATGAAGACAAATGGAAATAAATTAATTTCATCTTTAATAGTTGCTCACTGTTTTCATACAGAAATCATCGGTGACTTTCTGCTGGCGTGATGCCGATTTCAAAAACATTTTATGAATTTCTTTGTCCAATACGTCAAATGACTCCAACGCTCTTTCTTCCACTGTTTGTGTTGACAAAAACTTATTAATGACACTCCCAAAAAGAACACATCAGGCCCGACCTGGCCGAAGCCCCACTGGGTAAATCCTGATGGTGCGGATAGACCCGCAGCAGGCAACCACTCCGCGCACGACCCAGACAAGGTCCCACACACACAACCCACAAGACCCACACCACAGGACAAGCAGCACGGTCGGGCTCTATTAATGACACTCATCACTGATTTAGCATATGAGATGGTGGGGATTTCGTCATTTATGTTCTCCTCTTCATCGGCATCAGAAGCAGAATCTTCGATTTCAGAATGATTCATTTTAATGTCTTCCATAATGATCATCGGTCGGATTTTCGCATGTAATGACTTCATCATCACATGTTTCGAGGAACTGCACGGCACAATCTGAGAATGATGACATTTTGTGCTTTTCTATCCACATCGCGATAGGTAAATCTTCATCATCTTCTTCTTCAACATTCTTTGCTTCTTCAACATTCGTTGTTTTTTCAACATTCTCAAAAAGTTAAAAAAATAATAAAAATCAGTAGTCGACTGAAAAAAGGTTCGTTATAGCCGATTCTTAAGATTTCGGAGGTTCGCTATAAAAGGATAAATTAGCATTAAATACAAAAGGAAAATGGGGAAAATACAACAGGGAAATGGAACAAAATTTTCGTTCGTTATATTCGTGAGCTCGTTATATACTGGGTTCGCTATAATGGGGTTCGACCCTCTCTCTCTCTCTCTCTCTCTCTCTCTATATATATATATATATATATATATATATATATATATATGTATATATATATATATATATATATATATATATATATATGTATATATATATATATATATATATATATATATATATATATATATATATATATATATATATGTATATATATATATATATATATATATATATATATATATATATATATATATATATATATATATATGTCAGAACTTAAGTGGGAAAAGAATGATTTCTTAAATTTAAAGGGGGCTTGGGAATTAAATTATATTCGTGGCGTTATTCGCCTCTAATTGTTCGTATTTCAAGACGCGAATTAGGAAAGGGAAATTCCCCTTTTCATTATATAATCTTGGCGCGTCTGTGGTTTGAACGTTCGAAGAGGAAATCTTATATAATTCTCCTTGAAAGATGTCTAGTTTGGGCTCTGCGCATGTGCAGGGAGAGTTAGCGCGCGGAGCTGACCGCGAATTTTGGAGAGCACGGGATAAAAGTCGATGCTGTCGGATGTGTATTTCGCCGCGTCCCTAAATGTAAATGCGAATAGTAAGCATTCTGCTTGGAGCATTGGTGCGATGAAGATTAATAAACTAAATTAGTTTCAAGGATGGACTTACTTTCATTTATACCACTCGCCACTAGTATTAAGATGACGACTGCAAATTAATGTGAGAACAGGCAAACCAAACGCCTGTCGTATATATATATATATATATATATATATATATATATATATATATATATATACACACATCAAACTGCATAAAAATTGCAAAAATACTGCATCACCCGCGAAAAAAGTAGAAAAGTGTGCAAATAATGTGTTTCATGTGTATGTTTCATGTACAGTTCATATTGTTACGATATTATAATGTTTTCGGATTAATCTTAATCGTTTCATCTGGATTAATAAATTATTTACTCTTAATTACTCAGAAAAATGAAAATAATGAAAATGTAATATTTAACTAAACGTGGAACAAAGCAAATGATGGACAAATTTTGTAGTTTATGTAAATTCTACATAGCTGCAGTCATATTACATGTACTTAGATGTGTATACACGCATGAGGATCGCTTAAATATTTAGTAGATCCTGCACGAGCTGCGATGACAGCCTTGCACCTTGCGATGACAGCCTTGCGGTGAGGCCTAGATGATATCAACTTCTGAATGAAATCCTGGCCAGTTTCTTCGCACCAAACCCTAATAACATTTCCCTGCAGTTTAATCTTAGTAGCAGGTTTCTAACAGCAATTTTCGTACCCATTATATGTCGACAATTTTCAATGGGATTCAGATCAGGACAAATCCTAGGCCAGTCCAAAACTTATATACCAGATTTTGGCAGATAGGTTTGCACCTAAAGTAGGAAACTATTTTTGTTGAAACTATTTTTGTAATATCCATTTTGTTGTGGACATGAAAACCTGAATATATATATATATATATATATATATATATACACAGTAACCACCGCTTATAGTGATCAGTGGTTATAAGAATCAACCGTTTATAAGAATCAATATCGCGAAAACAAAAACAAATGTATTATTTCCATGTTAAAATTTTCGCTTTAAAGAATCAATCCACCAGTTTTAAGAATCAGTTTACACTCTTCGCTTTCCTTTCATTTTTCCAAAAAAGCCACTTAAACCCTCAAAATGTACGAAGTTCTTTCTTTCTTTTTTTAAAGAAAGATTGATAAGATGGGATGGAATATAGTCGTAAAATGCATTCCTTTCTTTGTTAGACATAACATAATAGTTTCCCCTTAAACGCTTTAGCACAACACTGTCCTATTAGCTTGACCGAGGGGCATCTTTACCCGTCCGGGTCCGATTACACTTTCTCCACTGACAAACAAAAATAGGGACTCTTTTTTTCCCACCTCCCAAATCCTAGTTGCGGCTTCCTGGACCCTGAAACACATAAATCTTCGGCGAAGTGGCCACTATCAATTAGGTAAACGTGATATTAGTAGATTCAGCACGTTATCAAACCGTGAAACGCAAGCTAGAGGGTGAATCTTCGTCTGAGACTATCAGTATTGAAATAGTATTGAAACAGCCTCCCTAAAACTTCATTACGTCAAACTACCATAGAAAACTTTTTCTTCCACCCTTCCTGTGGTTGAAATGTTAAAACTGTTAAGCAGGTATGTGGTAACAAACATTGGATTTTTCTTCTCTTACTATAATCATGTGTATCTACTTATAGGTCTAGAAATTAAGTTGTATTTTTAAAATTATAAAAAATAATTTTAATAAAAGATAATTAACTTAAATTAAAGAGTATTTTATGGTAAATTATCTAATATATATATATATATAGGTGTGTGTGTGCCTGTGCAAAAACCTAAATTTCGGCTATAAGAATCAACGCTTATAAGAATCAAAAACAGTAATAACAAACGTGATTCTTGTAAGCGGAAATCACTGTATAAATATATATATATATATATATATATATATATATATATATATATATATATATACAGGGTGTTTCCAAATTTATGGTACAAACTTTAAGGGTTGGTACAGAATACTGTAGCAATCAGTTGTTGTATAGTAATGTATGGGCGCAAGTGACGCGTTGAGGCACAGACGCACGAAAGCGATGGAAAATGCAGTGACTGGTTGGCTTTGTCGCCGGTAGAGAGCAGTAGGTGGCTTTGCCGCCCGTCAATATTATGGGGAACAGGCCATTCTCAGTTTTGCTATCGTCCGTGAAAGAAGACTCTACGTATGCCGAAAAAGCAGACGTGCATCTGATGTACGGCCGTGCAAATGGTAACGGCAGAGCTGCGCTACGAATGTATCAGGAGCACTTTCTTCATAGACGAATGCAGGACCGACTGTGGTATCAGCATGATGGGGCACCAGCACAATTCAGCACTGTTGTGCGCAATTACCTGGATGCCACTTCAGGGACAAGATGGGTTGGGCTTGCTGGACCAGTCCCTTGGCCACCCCGATCTCACTGAGCCTCGATCAGGGTCCGATTTAGAAAATGCTTGACTATAGGCACAACTCGGGATGGGGGCCCCTTAACACTGATGTGGGCATAAAATTTCCAAAATTGACAGACAAAAAAAATAATCATGAATCATTGTGAGAGTACCATTTTACCAGGAATTGGCTATTTGAAGCGTAGAAGCCTAGAACATTATCAAATAACAAAAATCTATATAACATATTAACTTCATCATTTAAACACCAATACAATGCAACCAGAAAAACTTATTAATCCCTTACATACACTATAACATACATATGATGAACCTATCACTCAAATTTGAAAGGATAATAAAAAAATTGCTATTAAAAAAGGTAAAATAAAGAAAAATTTGAATTGGGAAATTTTTCTTTTAAAATAAATATTTGGGGGGGGGGGGGGGTGGCCCGGACCTACAGGGCCTGGCCTCGATAACTTCACATGGGGACATCTGAAGATTCGCGTTTATGTTGAGAATCTCGTCTCTCGAATATCCGTTGCTGCTGCGGGTGTGTGAAAAACCTGGCATGTTTGAAACTGCACGCTCCATCGACGCTTCCAAGAATGTATTCCTATTGGTGGACGCAGTTTTGGACATTTCTTATAAGCATAGTACTTGTCAACGACGCTCTCAATAGACAATTTTCCTTTCCTTTCATGTCTCTTTCCTGTGTTTGTGCCATAACGCGTCATTTGCGCCCATACATTCCTATATAATAAATGATTGTTACAGTGTCTTGTACCAACTTTTAAAGTTTGTACCATGAATTTCGAATGCCCCTGTGTGTATATATATATATATATATATATATATATATATATATATATAATGTGTGTGTGTGAGTGTGTGCGCGCGAGTGTAAATTTTTCTTTTTCATTGCATTATTTATCTACTGGCGGACACGACGTCTGGGCGCACCCCCCCCCCCCCCCCAATTAAAGGAGAATCGTTCTGTCTCTTGCGAACACGTGATATTCTTTTCAAGCGAGAAGAAAGTGGTTCTGCCTGTCCGTCAAACGTGGATGTAAATAGCAGGGGGGGGGGGATCTCTGTTATAAAACTCCCCCACATCCTTGCATGGAGAATGACAAGAGAAATGGAAGGAAAAATAAATGTTTGTTTGGTTTGGAAATCGTTCCCGAAAGTAGCATAAATCACACCAAGAAAAGCAAAAAAGCTGTCTCGAGTAAGGCGACTTGCGACAGAGAAAAAAAGGTGGCCGAATAACATATTTAACTGAACAGCGTTTCGTCGCTTGATCTGAACACCTTGTGGACCTTGAGTTTAATATTCAATAGAGCTGCAAAGTCACGTGCTCCTGTTTGGGCGGAGACATACCTCAATGTTCAATCGCATTGTTATTAATCGCGTGTTATTGTATAGTCGACGCATTTTTTTTCTCTCGGAAAACAAAATTAAGAGTTTATTTCGGCTTTGTTTACATTGCTTCCGGAAGCGTCAGCAATAGAAAACATAACCAAGTATAGAGCTGAACGTAATGATCACGTGATACGCCAAACCAATCGCAGGCCATGTCTTGGCGCCAACGGAAGGACGTGAGGCCATACGGACAAGGACTGGGTAGAGTCCGTCAGCGTTAAAGATTTCATTCGCGCTGATTGGTTAAATGGGTCGACTAGGACAGTGGTTCTCAGCCTTTTCATACCAAAGGACCACTAGATGCCTTACCAAATCAATGGCGGACCCCATACACTAAAATAAATGAAATCCTGTATAGGCCTAGGTCTATTACATACATTATTATTATGCCGAAAGGCAAATATTTCGCGGACCACATGAAAACGGCCCACGGACCACAGGTTGAGAATTTCTGGACTAAGATACCTCGCGATGTACCGCGGTATCCTAGGTAAATCCCGAGACAAAAAATCAGACAAACAAACAAAAAAAGAACGTTTATTGTCTAGCGGTGATACTGAATGAATGAATAGTTATGTTATATGAATGTATGTGTTAATGAAAAATAAATTAAATTTATTTTTAACCATTTGAAACTTCCGTACTTTTTCAATTTAAAACATAACCCGTACAAACACAATCTAAGTAAGATTTGTGGATTTGCTCTCACATATTTTTTCAAGTTCGGTCGATCGAATCCAAATTACGTATGAAAATTAAAATTTTCTTATAATATTTATGTATTTGGATGGAACCTGTCTCCCATTTTTATATGTTCGATGTACCTTTTTTTACACGGTTCTTTTTTTTGCAAGGGAGTCGACGGAACGTATCACCCGTGCAAAAAGATAATGTATGTAAATATATGTATGTATGTATGTATGTATGTAGGTAGATATATATATATATATATATATATATATATATATATATATATATATATATAAGACACATTTGAAAGTGAAAAACCAGTATATGCTCAGAACCACAAGAGCCAGGAACTAAAAACATGAAAAGATAAGTGAAAAATAGGTTTTTGACAGCATCTTGTCATCAGCGGTGCCGATACTGTCTAAAAACCAATGGATTGTTTCTAATAAGTATGATCTGAGCAATAAACATACTTAGACACCGTACAATTCATTAGAAAAAGAAGAAGGAATAAGCAGTTGCTTTATCATAGAATACCAAACCCGGCGCCAGACAAAGTGGAAGTTAAGTTAAGGAGACCTCAAGAAGACTGACATCACAAACATTGCAACGATGGAACTAATGGAAACACAGAAGCAAACTTACTAAGGATACTGTGCTTTAGGACTATTTAACCTAAGTTTACTTAGACATATATATATATAAATATATATATATATATATATATATATATATATATACAGTGATTTCCGCTTATAAGAATCACGTTTGTTATTACTGTTTTTGATTCTTATAGCCGAAATTTAGGTTTTTGGATAGGCACACACACACACCTATATATACATATACAGAGGCTGTTCGCACATTTTTTAGACGATTTTGGTAAGCGGTAATAAAAAAATCCTTTGCTGCAAAAGAAATAATTGCAATTGTACTATGTTTTTAAAAGTCAAAATTATCGTCTGTGGCCTGAAAGTTTTGTTTTTATTCAAAATGGCGTTTTTAACAAAGCAGTGGTTCAAAGGCTACATTTATGCTCTTTCCGAAGAGAAATATGCATACTCCGTTATCCAAAAACGATGTGAGAGTCATGGTTTTGTGATATCTAAAGCGTCGATAGGTAATATCGTCAACAAGAAAGGAAAAAAACGTCAAATTGGAGCCTCAAGTGGGACAAAAATTCCAAACAAGTATTCAAGGAAAAAACGGACATCTTCGACTATTGCAAAGGTACGTTGTTTAATGTTAAAAGAAAATCCCCCTAGTCAAAGGACAGTTGCAAAATCATTAAAATGCTCGATGTCCACTGTAAACAAAATGATAAACGTTCATTTAAATCATAAGAAAGCGAAAAAACGCAATGTGCAACGTCTTCTTCCAAATCATATCGCTGAACACAGGACACGCTGCAGAATTCTATATGAGAAACACTTATCCAAAGAAAAATGGAAAACAATTGTCACAATAGATGAATCATGGGTGTATTTAAATGATTGCAACAAAAAAAGAGCCATTTATTATCATAAAAGTTGAGAAAAAAATTTAAGTACATGGTTCAAAGAATCGAAAGAACGTTTTTCTAAGGGATTCATGATTGTTGCTGGTTTTTCTTATAATGGCAAGTTAAAAATAAAGAGAGTGGAAAAAAATGTCAAGATTAACTCCAAATACTATCAGGAACATATTTTATCGCCAATTTTTCTGAATGAAATACCATAGCTTTACCCACAGTGCCATCAATGTGAATGCCATCAATGTGAGACTCCATCAGGACAAAGCTAGCAGTCACACATCAAAATCCACTGTAAATTTCCTAAAAGAAATGGAACAAAAAACTGGTATCAAGGCCATACGCTTCACTGATAGCCCTACTAAATCTCCCGATGTACCACATATGGATTTTTGTGCTTTCGGACTTTTAAAATCTGCATTATCCAAACGTCGTCCCAAAACCCTTACAGGACTCTGGAAAGCTGTTCAGGAGAAATGGGATAGAATACCTCTTTTGACACTTCAAAAGGCATTATTATCCTGGAAATTGCGGTGTCGAAAGAAAGTTCAGAATAAGGGATGTCAAATAGAACATTTAAAACACAAGAATTTTATGTAATTTAGTTTTGTGAATACAATATACATCGTCTAAAAATGTGTGAACAGCCTCTGTATTAGATATTTTGCCATAAAATACTCTTTAATTTACGTTTATTATCTTTTATTAAAATTATTTTTTATAATTTTAAAAATACAACTTAATTTCTAGACCTATAAGTAGATACACATCATTATAGTAACAGAAGAAAAAAATCCAATATTTGTTACCACATACCTGCTTAACAGTTTTAACATTTCAATTACAGGAAGTGAGCAAGAAAAAGTTTTCTATGGTAGTTTTCAGGAGGCTGTTTATACCTCTTTCAATACTAATAGTCTCAGACGAAGATGCACCTTCTAGCTTACGTTTCATGGTTTGATAACGTGCTGAATCTACTAATGTCACGTTTACCTAAGTGATAGTGGACACTTCGCCGAAGATTTATGTGTTTCAGGGTCCAGGAAGCAGCGACCAGGATGTGGGAGGTGGGAAAAAAAGAGTCCCCGTCTTTATTTGTCAGTGAAGAAAAGTGAAATCGGATCCAAACGTGTAGGATGCCTCTGGGTCAAGCTAAAAGGACAGTGTTGTGCTAAAGCGTTTAAGGGAAAACTATTATGTTATGCCTAATAAAAAAGGGATGAATTTTGCGACTATATTCCATCCTATCTTATCAATCTTCCTTTAAAAAAAAAGACAAAAAAAAAAGAACTTCGTGCATTTTGAGTGTTTAAGTGGCTTTTTTGGAAAAATGAAAGGAAAGCGAAGAGTGTAAGCTGATTCTTAAAACCGGTGGATTGATTCTTTAAAACGAAAATTTTAACATGGAAATAATACATTGTTTTTGTTTTTGTGATATTGATTCTTATAACCACTGATCACTATAAGCGGTGGTTACTGTATATATATATATATATATATATATATATATATATATATCCATCCCAAAACGAAGCATCTTAAATACATTACGTTCAAGTGCAATAACTGCTCCGTCTTTACTGGTCACTAGGACGCTCTTAATGTATCTCTCGTAACCGCTCTCGAAATATAATGAATCCATTTCTATTCTCCCGACAGCGCACTTTAATGCGTTGCCATTCCTTTTTCTACATAAATAGGGGAAAGGTATTTTTGAAAAAGAAAAAGAAAAACTTCAGAATCCTTAATTGGCGTGTTTCGAGGAACCGTTTCGCCCAGAAACGAGAACAGGTTTGCAATACGAAGATAAGCTAGGAAACTTAGAACAGAAAAAAGCGTCTCATTATTTATGGACGTTTTGGATTTTATCTAAGTCTTGAGATAGAAATAAAACCTGGACAGTTTATGTATACAGGTAGCCCTCCTACAGCACGGCCTCTTACAACACGCTTTCGCTCTAACACGATAAAAAAAATTGCGAAAACCTTTGTACTACACTGAATTTCTATAGTACTAGATAACATGATTTTTGCTTAACGCAGCTGTTCAGCATCCTCTCTTCACGGTGTCTCCAGACTCGAATGCGACCATCGTGGTGTTGCAAACGGAACCGTGACTCGTCAGTAAAGACAATTTCATTCCATTCTGCCGTCCGCATCCTTCTTTCATCAAACCATTGGCGGCGGAGACGTCTGTGGTTCTGCGTCAAGGGTAGACAAAGCAATGGACGTCTTGCGGACAGACCACTCTGCTGTAAACGGCGTCGAATGGTACGCGCAGACACTGGATGATGCGTTACAGACTGCATGTGCTGTGCTATGGTTCGTGATGTGACTGAGCGATCCGTCACTGCCATGCGCACAATTTTTCAGTCATCACGTGAAGTGGTGCGCTGAGGTGGATGCGATCGAACACGCCGGTCCATCGTACCCTCCTGCATCCAACGATCACATATCCGCATTACAGTTGTTTGGTTTCGTCCAACACGACTACCGATTTCCCTGAAAGATAATCCACAATCTCGGTAGGCCACTATCCTTCCTCTGTCGAACTCGGATACTTGATCAAAAGATGATCGCTGTTTTCGACGAGGCATAATTGATCGTTTTTTTTTTAAAAAAACCACAAGAAAAACACAATTGCCGAACTTGAAATCGTCGAAATCTCCAAGCCTTAAATAGCGCTTTGAAGTGGCGCCACAGGCGCGCGTGATGTGCGTCTGCGCTGAAATTCTAATCATTTGCATATCTCACCTCCGCTAATGCATGTTGTAAATTTCATGTTATTTGCATGTTTCCTTCAGGGTGTTGCATTTACAGTGGCCAGCAGTGTAGTTGGTTTTTTCCCTGGCTTTGAGAGTGACTTTCGGTTCGCAATGAAATAAAATAGCGTAGAGAGAATTATTTTTAGAATCAGGTACAGGAGTTAGGCACGAGGAAGACCTTCGAGAGTCTTTTTTGGGGCTCTGCGCATGTGCCGAGAGAGAACACGTGCAGAGTTTGGCCGTGAGATGGGCAGAGCGCGGGAGTTTTTCGTGGCTGATGGACGTGCGTTAGCCTTCTCCACAATTCCGAAATGGCGAGCGCTCAGAGGTACGATATTTTGGAGCAAGGGTTGCTGGAAAAAAGATAATAAACGTGGTTTAATTCAAACTATGTGTGTTTCTTGAAGTTGGACTACCTTCATTTATGCCACCGGACCACCACTGACTGCAACATTTAATATATCGGGTGTAAGTCTTACGCTCGACATATATATATATATATATATATATATATATATATATATATATATATATATACATATATATATATATATATATATATATATATATATATATATATATATATTTCTATATATATATATATATATTTCTATATATATATATATATATATATTTCTATATATATATATATATATATATATATATATATATATATATATATATATACACGCACACATCGGATTCTCTTTTTGCACGGATTTGAAATAACACGGTCCTAGAAAAACACGGTCCTAGAAAAAGAACCGATTTTTTAGTTTTTTTTTTGTTACACTGTTTTACTTTTACTGTAACACGGATTAAAAATCTAAAAAGAATAAAAAGTATTGAGTGCCATGCTATCGGAGAGTATTTCTGAGAACAGAGATGATTTCACGTTAATTAATATTAGTGATGATGAAGGAGTGATTTATTAATACATGTAACATAATTATTCAGTTATTCAGTGTCACCAGTTTTAGCGATCATATTGCTTTGTTATGTTTCCGCATCTATCGTTTTCCCGCATTTATCGTTCATTTAAATTGGTCCCTTGAAAAACGATAGATCGAGATTCCACTGTATATATATATATATATATATATATATATATATATATATATATATATATATATATATATATATATATATATATATGTGTGTGTGTGTGTGTGTGTGTGTGTGTGTTGTAAGTATGATTGTAAGTATTTATGAAACACAAAGATGGCGGCCGCGATACCTACATTAGTTTAATAATTTTTAATCACGTTAAAAACGGTTGTGATGTCGAAGGCATTAAATTAAAAATTTAAAAAAAACCTTGTCGACCCCATTAATAATCGCTGTCAGTTAACCGTGGACTGTTCAGAAATTCAAAACGAGAAAGAAATAGAAACAAAAAGAACGAAAGTGTTGATTCTATCCGCACCGTGTTATTTTAACGGAAGAAAAAAAATATAGAACGGCTGTTTGGTTTCTCAGACTTCTCTTCATTGCAAATTCTCACGACCAGTTTCACTTTTAGTTAGGGCAGGAAATGAGTTCTGATTATATATATTCTCGATCCCCGTCTCAAAGTATCTGCCAACGTTTGGAGCACCTTTTTTCAAAAATAGACCGCACTGGTGTGATACATCTATTTTCAGTTCAAATGGGATATGAAATCACGAAAAACAAACATCATTTGAGGTAACATTTAAAATAGAGGGAAGTTTTTCATACATTTTGAGTACAATGGAGTGCCACAGACCCTACACTCCATTCGAATCCATATATTTTGATCTGCTTCATACTATAACACCACCGTGACATTTAGCCGTGTTCCGAAATCAAAAGTTTACATATCACCGAAATAAACAAAAAAATTAGGGAAAAACACTGATTTTTAAGGCGACAATGGACCATGAAAAACTTTTTTTTTTATTTATCAACCAATTGCTATGAAATTTTATATACTTATACAGTGTTGTTTAGAGATGGGAATTCTAAATTTAAAAAAATCAGATTGTAATTAATTAAGATATTAATTATGGGCTTGTGGCGGTCCAGTGCGCTGGTTTTCGGTGCTGAGGGTGCTCAGATCGAATCCTGCCGTCGCGCCACGAAATATGCCTCCGTTCGTGTCGTCCCTTCATAGGGGGTAATGCTGTCCGCCTATATGGTGCCCCCACAATAAAATGGGCAGTAAAATTGCGGCGTGGTATAGGCGAATGTCTCACGACAAGTGCCTCCGCATTGGGGAAAAAAATATTAATTAAAATCAGTTTGTTAATTACTCTATTTAAAAATGCTCCATGCGCATTAATTTTTGTCTCAGATATCTATTTTTCTCTCTTAAGCTAGCTTTATATAGTTATAATAAAAGTTAGTTGCAATATTTGTTTTACAGTCATATTTATAAAAACTAGAAAAGAAATCGATAAAAATAGGTCATTTTATGCAAAATTTTATCAAAAATTTTTTTTTTATTGTATAAATTTTAAGTTGTTTTAAAATAGTATAGTGAATTCATTACTAAGTTTTATTATAACATATATAAATAATCATTTTATGAAATTTTATGAAAATTCAAGAAAAATTATGACGCATGGAACATTTTGAGAAAATGGCATTTAAAGTTTTAATTTGACTAACATTTCCATTGTTTACTTTTGAAAAAAATACTTATATCTCTGTTAATAATGATCGGATCAACATACTTTTTTTAATTTAAAGCTGATGACTTGGAGAATCATTTTCTGAAAGAAAAAAAATCGTTTTCGGGACATAATTTTGTCAATCTGAAGGTCCATTGTCGCCTTAAAAACAATTATCTTTTATAGGTGCAAGTATTTGTAGAGTGATTGAATGAAAACATATAGCTCAGCTTTTAGTAACATGTAAAACGCAATAGCAAAATGTCATCGAAATGTATATTGAAAACTTTTTCAATGATAAGCTTTCTCGTTTACAAAAGTGAAAGAGTAATGGGTTTTCTCGAAAATGCATTTGAAAGAGGCTCCTTCCGGTCTTTTGATATCGCTTTCGGTTTATTAAACTGGCCATCAGTTCTCGTCCGATGATCGTTCCAATCAAAATAAAGCAGTTTGAGAATCCTAAAAGATGGGCCTAGCCATAGGGGGGAAAAAATTGGAAATACAGCCGTTTCAACGTAGGCCTTAACATGTTCCTGATAGACATATATATTCCACTTTCATTTAATAAATTTAAAAAAAAAATGAAAATACTAAAATTGTGCCCCGAGTGTGTCATCTCATTCCCGCCAAAAGGTCCCCGGCATAACAAAGTGACGTCACAAGCCGCTTTATAACAACATTCAGAGGTCGGCTGAAAAAGCACGTCAGAAATACACCGAGAATTCAGTTATGAATAGACATTCCATCCCGTAACGCAAGTTTCCCAACAATCCCAATGCCGGCTCGTGTTTCCTCGGCGTGTACTCGAAAATAGAAATTCTGTATGATGGACTAGAGAAACAACGCAGCTGCTCCATTCAGAGACGACGTCGTTCCATTTTTAGGCTCCTTTTTTCAAGCTGCAATAAAAGATCGAAAAACTGTCCAGATCCTTTCAGGAAGTGTCATTTGAATGTTCAATAAACTCTCGGGCATCTTGAGTTGAAATCAGGGGGTTTTAGCGACCCTGGGCGAAACACACTTACTGACAATCAAATTTCTCTACGTACTGAGTAACGGTCCAAAGATGATGAGAGATCATTTTCATTAGAAATAAGTGTGTACAGTCCGAATTCTAAGCATATTAATTGTACTTGCTTTGTAATATTTTCAATTCTTCGAAAAGGAGAAAATAAAATCCATTATAATGATAGAGTAAAAGCCTTTTTTTCTTTTACCCAACTCCTTCAGCCCCCTTTCTTCCCAGCAGGTTTGGAACGAATTTACTTACTTGTCTTACACTCCCTGGAGAAATATCTTGTCTATTGTTTGCTTTGAATAGACCAAATATTTGATCAAATGGTATTAGTTTTCGTTCACAAAGATATGTTCACGTTTTTCTCAGTTTGCAACTATTCCGTGAAAACGGACAGATTCCAACAAAACGGCTTATAATTCTTCAAATGACAATATGTAGCGACTAACAGATAGTAGAAACTGATACTGAAAAAAAGGGTTTATTATAACTCAGTGGTTCCCAACCTTGGGTACGCGGACAAGCAGCTACCGGTACGCAAATGATTTTACAATTTAAAACAAAAATCTATTAAAAATCTGTATTACGAAAAAAGAAAAGAAATGACTATAATAACTAATAATCCATGCGTTTTAATATTTTAGTTTGGAATTTCTTATCCACTAGAAGGTAACCCGTCATTTCGACGTCATAATACTAATAATGACGTCATAATGGAAAAGGTGTATGAAAGTTAAAAAATATCCCGAATTATCTAACAATATTGCATTTAATCCACACCTTGTAAAAGCAAACCCTTTCATTATTTTTTATTTATTTAGTTTTTCATACAATTGGAGTAGTAGACTGCCATCAAACCCGTCATTTTGACGTCTTAATACTAATAATGGCGTCATAATGGAAAAAGTATATGAAAGTTAAAAAATATCCCGAATTATCTAACAATATTGCATTTAATCCACACCTTGTAAAAGCAAACCCTTTCATCATTTTTTATTTATTTAGTTTTTCATGCGATTGGAGTAGTAGACTGCCATCCAGTTTTTTACAGATCACTACGCGATATGAATACTTGAGTTACTGGATTCATTCACATTCAAGTTTGTTTACTTTCAGAATTCATCGCAAAAGTAAACAGATTTTTAAAAACTGTTAAATATACAGCTAAAAGCATCCAATTTTTTTAGTTCTGAATGTTTTATAGAAAAATAGGCTGAACAAACGTGATTTGATGGAGAAGATATTACTTTATAGGTAAGAAAAAATTCTGATCCACATCTGAAATTGAAATTAAGCCTAACCGGCTGTTTGTTTACTGAGGGCTTCAATTGAAAGATGAGTACAGCCCGGAAGTGTTATACAGAGACAACGGCTATTATATATATAATTGTTTGTGCTGTAATACTTTACTGGGATTTACCTAATCTCAAAGGTAGTGTTACAACACTCGGCAGTGTTATACAGAGACAACGGCTATTATATATATAATTGTTTGTGCTGTAATACTTTATTGGTATTTACCTAATCTCAAAAGATGCCGTCTACACCTGAATGTGTTATCTATGACCGCCCCATAAAAATTTGGCACTCGCCTGCGAATTATAACTGTGTTTGCGAATTATAACTGTGTCTGAGTTCTGCTAAAAATTGTGTTTTGTGTTTCAAACATCTTTAAATTAATTGCATATTATTAATCAATAGTAATTGTATTATTAATAAATATTAAGAAGCTGTTAAAGTAAGTGTATTAAACTCAGGAGATTTATTTAAAATGATTTTTTATATATCCTAATTTATTTTGTTCGCCATTTCATTTTACTCGCATTTCAAAATTTTTGGTCTACTGGTACGTCAGCAAATTGTTTACAATGTACAGGTACGGTACTATAAAAATGTTGGGAACCTCTGCAACTGAATTGAAGATAAATCATGTTTTCCTAACCGAGAAATTTTGCGAACCAAAAGGGTAGTTTATCGATTAGGATTCTTTATACGATTCTTTTCAAAAAATCGAAACATATATATTTTTTTATAAGTTGAATTACAGAAACCGCGAAAAATGAGGGATTTCTTAAAAAACCCGAAACATCTAGAAGAGTGTTGCGATGAGGAATAAAAATGGCGTCACTAAATTTTTAGCGGCCCTGGGCAGTTTCCCAGTTCGCTCCTCCCCCCTCCCCCCGGTTAAAAGGTCCGTTTAGGTGCAACATTTTGAAAACTTTTTAACTCGAAGGACAATCTTTTGCGATTCTAAAACTGCTTGGATTCGTGCGATCATCGGACGAGAACTTAATAAACCGAAAGCGATGTTAAAATACCGGCATCTGAAGATGAAAATTAAAAGATGCCACGGCCGAATTCGCTGTTTTTATTGAAACTGCTTACGACTGTTTATGCTGCTTACTTTAAATAAACCCTAGAACAATATCGAGGGGATATTGTTAGATATGTGTGAGTGTGTGTGTGTGTGTACGTACAGTAAAACTTCTCTAGTAGGCCACCTGTGAAATTGGCTACTTTTTATTCGGAACCTTGACTGGCAGCCATAGAGAAGTTTCACTGTATTATACATACATACATACATATATATAGTATATATATGCATAAGACAAAGTTGAAAGTGAAAAACCAGTATATGCTCAGAACCACAAGAGCCAGGAGCTAAAAACATGAAAAGCTAAGTGAAAAATAGGTTTATGACAGCATCTTTTCATCAGCGGTGCCGATACTGTCTAAAAACCAATGGATTGTTTCTAATAAGTATGATCTGAGCAATAAACATACTTAGACACCTTAAATAGAAGGAATAATCAGTTGCTTTATCATAGAACACCAAACCCGGCGCCACACAAAGTGGAAGTTAAGTTAAGGAGACCGCCAGAAGACTGACGTCACAAACATTGCAACCATGGAGCAAATGGAAACATAGAAGCAGACTTACTAAGGAACTGTGTTTTAAGACTATATAACCTAAGTTAACTTAGACATTTATTATGACTAAGAGTTATTATTATTTATTATTTTAATTACACTAGTTTTTATTATTTATTATTTTACTGTTTAGTAGTTATTTACTATCATTATTCATTTAGTTTTGTATTACTAATTATTAGCAACAGAACATGCTATTCATTAAATCTTAAACAACCAATTATGTGCTTGGAAAGACTATCAGGGTAATTATTACGTTTTAGCACTACTAACAATTCTATAATATGCTTATGCCTATTGTCCTTAGAACAAAGCCTATTTATTCTTACTAGTTGATTAACAATAATATTATTAAAAACAGATTTATATATATATATATATATATATATATATATATATATATATATATATATATATACACACATATATATACACACAGTGAAACACTTGTGTAAGGCGGCCAGTCATGATCACCATTTTGAGGGGTAACGGACTGGAGAAATCTCACTGCACTCTATTGTAGCCGAAACCGCAAATCTCCCAGACTATCAACACAAGGTTAAAAAAAAGGGGGACATGCATTTCTCCGAAAAAAAAAATCCCCGTAAAACCAAAGATCGAGACGTGAGTGAATTGTCGATCTATCAATGAAGATGGATCGCATCAAGATTAAAGTGGCGAACACACCCCGAAATTTTTTGCTGCAATCAGGTTTCTTCTCCCCGGTCGGAGGCTGTTTAATAACGCGGGGAAAGAAAAATCCGTTACGAGGGAAGAACTCGCCGCTTAAGTATGTATGCGCATCGAAACGTATTACAATTTCTTTACATCCCATAGTGTCATTTATTTAACACCGCGGAGCATTCACTGTCTGGGATATCGCTCTTCACATGAACAAATGCCTATCTTTCAATGGATAGCTCTCCGTTACACTGTGCACATAAAACGAAATTTTATTTCCTACGGGGGATGATATTCAATACTTTGGTGCCCAGGCAAGTTCCATCCCTATACCGGAAAGTCCTTCCACGATGTCAGTGGGTGGGGGACTGTGCAATGCCTCGGTCCAGATGGAGGTGATGTGGGTTGTGAAGTGTAAATGTACAAGTGCCCGTATTGGCAAACGACACCGCCTTCAGTAAAAGAGGGCGTTGTATCGAGTTTATCTTCCAGGCAAGTTGCGATCTGTTTAAGTTATATCTAGCTGTGAGAGCCCTTAAGGTCCCATTTATCTGCTGAAAGAGAGATATTACATAAATATCTTTTCCTCGAGATAAGTCGGCTTTTCTCGAGTTTTTGGGGCGATTCCAGACACGGAAAGCAGTAATGTCCTAATCTCGGATATCGTGAGCCCGGGATTTATAAACAACGATATGACTGGACAGACTCGCAAAAATATATAAACTATTGGAATAAAAGAAGAACTGTCTAGACAGATAACAGAGCTTGTACAAACATATATATATATATATATATATATATATATATATATATATATATCCCTTTCACTCCCAGTGATGCCAATTGGAATCATGATATTCAGAATTTTTTTTCTCAGCCGCCAGAACTGCCACTGATATCAAATAAATTTTATTGAAATATTTGTACATTTTTCTATTCAAAATTATTTTTTCCTTTACCCTATAGATGGCAGCACTATTCCAGTAAAGGAAGAAATATTTGATGTTTGAGTGTCAACTGAAATCTAAAAACACGTTAAAATCAATTTCATTTTAGATGTAATTAAAAAAATAATAATGTTTAAATTAGCCTCTTATCATTTTTAAATAAGTGTAAAAATCATATTTTGGCAATTTTTTTAAATAAATTTTCCGAAATATTTGTTGCATATTTTTTCAAAAACGAGTGATTCCAAATGGCATCACTGGGAGTTATCAATGGGGTGCGCAACTCAACACCTCCAAACGTTTATTTACGATTGCTAGCGGTTGTAGCACATGGTTGTACCAAATTTGAATACTTGAATAGTATTAATTGAATATAAGTATACTTCTACTGATTTGCTTCAAAATCTTTTAACATGCCAAAAAGAAAATCGGAATTTTTATCGATAGATTGCCCATTGCTGATATCAGATCGCCCATTGCTGATGTCAGATTTGACAATTTAGGCCACTGGCCACTTCCTATAGAAAGAAAAAGAACATGTAAATTGTGTATCAAATCGTACACCAGAACAATGTGTGAAAAATGCAATGTGTCACTTTGCCTTAACAAAATTAATAATTGTTTTAAAAAATTTCATGTAAAATAAATTAAAATAATTATTAAAATACATTGTTAAAATTCATTAAAATATATTTTTTATTCATTAAAATATATTATTTGCTTCAGATACATGTATAGACCAAAATACATTAAAATATTTAATTTTTTCCACCTACCATCAACTCCCAATGATTCCAAATGGCATCAACTCTATTTTTAACTCAAGCACTACTTAATTCCCAATGATGCCATTTGGAATCATTTAAAATTTTTATTAAATAATTAAAAAAAAATGTTTTTTCTTTCTGTTCTTTTATACTGGACATAAAATGAGTTCATTTCAGGAATTTCATATTTTTAGAATGAGTAATAAACTTTTGGGACTGAAAGGGATATATATATATATATATATATATATATATATATATATATATATATATATATATATATATATATATATATATATATATATATATATATGTAGTCAGGAATTGGACGACCGGGATAATACGAAAACAACACATTTAATAGTTCTTGGACATTTAGGGACGACACAGTAACGTATAATATTTACATTGGAATTTAATAAAGTTACGTCTTGGAAACAGTCTCTTATAAACAATAAAAAAAATCGTCGTTTAACATTGCACTTAACATAACGTTACGAGTCCATCTTTTCTGGAATCGACTTCCGTCTCATCTGCCGGCCAAGAATCAAAGTTAAAGCGAGGCGAAAAGCTTCTCATCAGCATGACGTAACAGGCGCACACATTATTTAAAAATGGAGTGGAGGAAGACGGCTCGCTAATTAATTCACATTTTACGAAAGTTCAACTTGGGCACTGAACTAACTGTTCACTGTTCTAACACACTGAGTGGAATGCGGCCCTACATTGCAATACATACATAGTACCCTAGATTATACATTGTAAATTTTGTTCATCATGATCTATCACTCCTCTTATTTTGTTGACATAGTTCTCTCTGTGTATGTGTCTAAATATATATATATATATATATATATATATATATATGTGATGACCCGAATGGTCATCTCTTGAAGAAACACAATCGAGGCGGAAATTAAATGCAATTCCAATTCATAAATAACTGAAGTTTATTTAACGTAAAGATTAACACATCTTACTCAGTTCGGAGCCAGCCTGCGTCTCTCGCTAAAAAGCGCCAAAATAGCATTAGGTGAAAGAGGTTGCCAGAATTGGCGGAGGAAGTTAGTATGTGGAAGGCGGAGCGTTTACGTCAAGACAAGAAGGACGGGACACCATGGCAGAGATGAAGTACAGAATGGGTAATTATAAGTAGTTAGTAATATTATCACAGAATATCCCCCCCCCCCATCTAAAATGGATTGGAGCCGTGGCCGTCGACTCCAAGACACTCCAGATAGTGAGAACATGAAAATTAGTAGTTAGAATATTAAGTTGAAGCTGGCTCGAAACTCACAATTAAAAAAAAATTTTTTTTTTACACTTTAAAATGCAACTGAAAAGGCTTAAACATGTAAATATGGCATAACATTATAAACAAATATCTGGAGAAAAATAAAAATGGAATCGTACACTTAAATGAAGACACTAATAAAACAGATGTAAAGACGTTCCAAATACAGATACAAGAAAAATATTGTGCAGGTCTCAGTCCCTGACATGTGTATCACAGTCTGAAATGTTTTCAGAGTAATGGACGGGTACAGTTCACATAGTAGTAAAGTCACAAAAGTTATTTTTATTCACAGTCTTTATCGTGGAGTAGGGTTTTAGTTCTGTTGGAGATCTCTTGGGTTGTAGTCACTTTTTTAGAAAAAATAATGTTCTTTGTTGTTCTTTGTCCGTTGCACATTAGTAATTGACTTTTCTTTGAGCAAAACACTATCTATATTTTATTTTTTTTTCTCTAGATCATGTACACAAAAATATTAAAATTATTCTTTCAGCAATTAGTAGAATAAATTTACCAAATGCTGTCAAAATTAACTTTCAACATCAATACCACATGTCTGGTACCTGATGTTGCAAAAATTCGAACAAAAATACAAATTCCAACAATTGACACCGACATTCAACTATTGTGAAGAAATAAAAAAAGCAAGACAATACAAACATAAATTTGAGGTATGTGACCTGTTGTGAGTACATCCTCGTGAGCGTTTACCAAAGGGAAGGTGCTTCCAACCTGAAACTCAAGTTGAGCAAACTGCACAAAATGAAAAGGGGCAGGCAGTTTCTCAAACATGAGAGGGAAAAGCAACTGTTCAAAGGGAACATTTGAAAAGTGCGAAGAGACAGGGAGGACAGTGAGTGGAAACCCCAGTATAAAATCAATAATATTTAACTAGTACACAGTATATTTCATATAAAATGTAGTAAGCTTCAAAATTTTTTTAAAAAATATATGTGAGTTTCACTTACACTCACGGAGTTTCTTCAAAATTAACTAAGATGGCGATAGGACAGGAATGCTAAAAAGAAAGATTAAGGATAGCGGAATGATTTGCATATTGGTGACTTATTTATGGTGTAGTTTGAACTTCTGAGGTGAATAGTAAAATCTCAATTTTGATGAATGTACAATTTCAGTGGGTTTTTTCGTGTGGTAATTTTCTTTATCAATTTCGTAATTAACTTCAGATAGTTTTTTAATAATCTGGTAAGGTCCTGAATAAGGAAAGGTCAATTTTCTAGTGTTTGGGTATTCGAATTCCTCATATATTACTAAGTCTCCAGGTTGAAATTTAGATTTTTCAAATCCAGTATCATATCTCGTCTTATTTTTCTGGTGGTATTCAAGAGTTCTGGTTTTAGCTAAAGTTCTTGCTTCATTAAGTGGAGAATAAGTATTTTGGTCAATTGGAGAATCAAACGGGAGTTTGCCAAATAATAAGTAGGCAGGGGTGAACTTAGTTACAGTATGAGGTGAGTTGTTATATTCAGTAACAACTTGCTCTAGCACTTTTGTCCACGGAACCTTTTTAGAAGTAGCATTTACCTTACATTTTAGGCGGGTTACAAGGGATTGATTTACCCTCTCCACTTTTCCGTTTGTCTGGGGATGATGAGAAGAAGTCAAAAGTTGTTTCGCATTATTGTTTTTAAGAAATTTTTTGAATCTGGATGATGTAAAAGCTGCGTTTCTATCGCTTAACACTTTCTCTGGAATTTGCACATTAAAAATTTGACTTAGGCAATTGGCATATGTTTCTGAAGTTACACTCTTTGAGGGAAATGCCCATACATATCGGGTTGCATGATCAATCACTATATGAAAATATTTTTTGGTTGAGTTGTAATAATTAAACCCTCCTACAGTATCAATAGATAAACATTCAAAAGGTTGGTCAGTTGAGGGCACTTCCTGCAGGAATCCAAATCGTTTCTGTTTTTTCTTTTTATTTAGCTGACAAGTATGACAATGTTTCACGAAGTTTCCTATATCTTCACTAATATGGGGCCAATAATATTGAGGGGTAATTAAATTTAGCATAATTTGAACTCCTGGATGTCCGAAATTTTCATGGGTATTAGTTAACAATTTTAATCTTAAGGATTTAGGTACTACAATTTTACAAAAGTTCTTTTTCTTAATTACCATCATGTCATTAATTTCTTTATAATTTTTACCACACACATTGTCAATTTTCTGTTGTTGAATTATTTCATTCCTATCTAGTAAATGTACACAGTGTTGGAGATGTTGAGAAACGGGATGTCTTGAAAGCATATCCGCCTCAATGTTAGTAGAACCCTTCTGATATCTAATTTCGTAGTCATACATGCTCAATTTAAGGGACCAGCGGAATAATCTACCTTTTAAATTTTTTAACATTTTTTAACCAAACAAGTGCCGCATGATCAGTATGTATGACAAATTTTTGCCCATGGAGATAATAATGAAATCTGTCTAATCCGTCAACAATGGCTAAACATTCCAATTCTATAATTGCGTAATTCTTTTCATAATCTCTTAAAGTTCTCGAATGGTATGATACAGGGTGAAGAATATTATTTGGATCTGGTTGCTTCAAAACAGCTCCAACAGCACTTTGGGTTGCATCAACATAGAGGTGACATGGTTTACTAGAATCGTATAACTGTAACACTGGTTTTGATATTAAGATTTCTTTCAACTCGTCAAAAGCTTGTTGACATGTTTCATCCCAATGCCACACAACATTCTTTTTCAGTAATCTATTAAGAGGAGCTCTAATTTTGGCATAGTTGGGAATGAATCGGTGATAAACATTTACACTACCGAGAACTCTTTGTAACTCTGTAAGGTATACACAAGATTCGATTCACAAGAATCGAACTTTTGAGTGAATTAAAGAAGCTGCTTTAGATATGCTAATTTCGGCATACGCGCTTAGTATAAATACCACGCAGCGTCATTAAGAAGAAAGAAGGGAGTTGTTGTTAAGGTTGAAAAGGTGTTATCCTGCTCTAGCCCTTAACGGGCTAGAAGTTTACGTGGCAGTACTGCTGGTTTGACTTACTGTTCGTGAGTATAAAAATATATTGTCCTTAAAAGCTGTATTTACATTCCGTACAAGTAGTACGCATGCTTATTGCTGTAAAAGCCAATTATATGTGCAGCGAATTCAATAAACATTATTTCATGTATAAACTGTGTTTGTATATAATTCAAATAGAGTGCCACTTCAAATTATATACACCCAAGTCTGGGTAGAAGTGAGCATAGATTCTCTATAACTCTTTGGTATTATTAGGATTTTTCAATTTTTTAATAGTTTCAATATTATGATTATCAGGAATTACTCTACCATTTTTTACTTCATAACCTAGAAATTTTATCTGATCTCTAGCAAACACACATTTCCCTTGGTTTAATTTAATATTTTCTCTTTTAAACACTTTAAAAGAGAATAATATACTTAAATGTTCCAAATGTTCTTTCTCAGAAGAAGAGTAGACAATTATGTCATCAAAGTAGCTACATGCAAAATCAATTTTGTTTTTTGTTAAAATTCGCCTAATGGTTCTGTTAAAAATGGCTGGAGCATTTTCAGTCCAAAGGGGAGCCTTAGCCACTCGAATAACCCAAAGTTTGTACTGAAAGCCAGCTTTTCAGTATCTGCGGGGTGAATGGGAATATGCCAGAAACCAGATCTGAGGTCAAGGGTAGAAAAAATTTTGGCGTTACTCAATTTATCTAATAAAGTATCAATTCTGGGCAAAGGTTCTGCATCTGTTTTAGTAAGGGAATTCAATTTTCGATAATCAATGCACAATCTTGTTTTCTTACCCTCCTCACGCTTGAGTACCAAACATACAGGTGAACTGTACGGGCTGCAACTTTCCTTAATTATGCCTGCTTTCAACAATTGATTAATTTGTGATTTAATTTCTCCCTCTTCCTTAGGGGAAGTTCTATAGGGTTCTATAGGGTATTAAAAGAAAATTTTTTACCCCTACATTAACTACCTTTGGTGATTTTGCAGGGTTAAAATTTAAGGTAAACGATGACATAACAAAATATTTCAGGGAGAAATTAGAAATCGGAAAAAAGTTAAATTTAAGAAGTGAAATGATCATGGAGGGTTTAACTGATGGCCTCCCCGGAGAACTAAAATCATTAATGACCATTAATTCCTCTGCTGACCCAATTGCTTGGCTTAATCAAGCTCACAGACTGGTAAAAATAAGAGAGAATCCACAAGCCAGTAATGACTCGCCCAGATGTGTAACTCCCTTTGTTAGAACTCACCAAATTCATAACAGAAATGATTACTTTAGGAATGATTCCCAAACTTGGAATAGGTCAGATATACCAAGATATACAAATGATGTTAGAACTTATGCCCCGAGACAAAATACTTACCAGAGACCTCATAATTTCTATCGATACCAAAGACCATCAAATCCTAACTATCGGAGCAATAACCCTAGATTTTCTAGCCATCATAATTATAACTCACCCACTTTGTCTCCCACTCCATGTAGAATATGTACAGAGAGAGGTATTCCAAATGCTTTTCATTGGCATCAAATTTGTTCATTCAGAATGGAAAGAGCTGATAATGAGAGGACTTCACCCCTTGCAATTGAACCACCCTCAGAGAATACTCCCAATTCCTGACTATTAAAGGTGTCCGGTTATTTGTCAAACAATAAATATCTAGACTGTGTAATAGACAGTGGCGCAATTCTGTCAGTGATATCCACCAGAACTGCTCGACAGTTAAATTTGAAAATAACCAGAATAAGAGGTATACAAGTTGTACAAACACAAGGCCATATTGTAATGAACAAAATCTGTAAGGTTAGGATGAAAATTGGCCAAATTATCAGAGATATTGTGTTATATGTAATTGACAATAACTTGGATTATGTAATATTAGGTCTAAATGAATGCAAAATTTATGAAATTGATATTGATTGCAAAAACCTAAAGGTAAAACAAAAATCTGTAATAATTAATTATGAAGGTAATATGCCAAAAGCAAATATGTCACTCCATATTCAATTCCAAGGTGGTCTGTTCAACAGCCAAAATAAGTCCAGTCCTCAACCTGAGTATTTTGTTCAAAATAACTATGAAGATGATAATGAGAATATAATTCTAAATGATACCATACCTAAAACTGTTGACTCTGTAACCAATGTTGTTTCTCAGAATCTTAATCGAAAAGAAAATAATTTAGAAAACTTGTTAATTAAAAATTCATCTGTATTTTCCAAAAGTAAATATGATGTTGGTTGTATTAATATTGAACCCCAAAGAATTAACTTAACATCTAACTTGCCTGTATCTCTAAGACCCTATAGAACTTCCCCTAAGGAAGAGGGAGAAATTAAATCACAAATTGATCAATTGTTGAAAGCAGGCATAATTAAGGAAAGTTGCAGCCCGTACAGTTCACCTGTATGTTTGGTACTCAAGCGTGAGGAGGGTAAGAAAACAAGATTGTGCATTGATTATCGAAAATTGAATTCCCTTACTAAAACAGATGCAGAACCTTTGCCCAGAATTGATACTTTATTAGATAAATTGAGTAACGCCAAAATTTTTTCTACCCTTGACCTCAGATCTGGTTTCTGGCATATTCCCATTCACCCCGCAGATACTGAAAAGCTGGCTTTCAGTACAAACTTTGGGTTATTCGAGTGGCTAAGGCTCCCCTTTGGACTGAAAATGCTCCAGCCATTTTTAACAGAACCATTAGGCGAATTTTAACAAAAAACAAAATTGATTTTGCATGTAGCTACTTTGATGACATAATTGTCTACTCTTCTTCTGAGAAAGAACATTTGGAACATTTAAGTATATTATTCTCTTTTAAAGTGTTTAAAAGAGAAAATATTAAATTAAACCAAGGGAAATGTGTGTTTGCTAGAGATCAGATAAAATTTCTAGGTTATGAAGTAAAAAATGGTAGAGTAATTCCTGATAATCATAATATTGAAACTATTAAAAAATTGAAAAGTCCTAATAATACCAAAGAGTTACAAAGAGTTCTCGGTAGTGTAAATGTTTATCACCGATTCATTCCCAACTATGCCAAAATTAGAGCTCCTCTTAATAGATTACTGAAAAAGAATGTTGTGTGGCATTGGGATGAAACATGTCAACAAGCTTTTGACGAGTTGAAAGAAATCTTAATATCAAAACCAGTGTTACAGTTATACGATTCTAGTAAACCATGTCACCTCTATGTTGATGCCTCCCAAAGTGCTGTTGGAGCTGTTTTGAAGCAACCAGATCAAAATAATATTCTTCACCCTGTATCATACCATTCGAGAACTTTAAGAGATTATGAAAAGAATTACGCAATTATAGAATTGGAATGTTTAGCCATTGTTGACGGATTAGACAGATTTCATTATTATCTCCATGGGCAAAAATTTGTCATACATACTGATCATGCGGCACTTGTTTGGTTAAAAAATGTTAAAAAATTTAAAAGGTAGATTATTCCGCTGGTCCCTTAAATTGAGCATGTATGACTACGAAATTAGATATCAGAAGGGTTCTACTAACATTGAGGCGGATATGCTTTCAAGACATTCCGTTTCTCAACATCTCCAACACTGTGTACATTTACTAGATAGGAATGAAATAATTCAACAACAGAAAATTGACAATGTGTGTGGTAAAAATTATAAAGAAATTAATGACATGATGGTAATTAAGAAAAAGAACTTTTGTAAAATTGTAGTACCTAAATCCTTAAGATTAAAATTGTTAACTAATACCCTTGAAAATTTCGGACATCCAGGAGTTCAAATTATGCTAAATTTAATTACCCCTCAATATTATTGGCCCCATATTAGTGAAGATATAGGAAACTTCGTGAAACATTGTCATACTTGTCAGCTAAATAAAAAGAAAAAACAGAAACGATTTGGATTCCTGCAGGATGTGCCCTCAACTGACCAACCTTTTGAATGTTTATCTATTGATACTGTAGGAGGGTTTAATTATTACAACTCAACCAAAAAATATTTACATATAGTGATTGATCATGCAACCCGATATGTATGGGCATTTCCCTCAAAGAGTGTAACTTCAGAAACATATGCCAATTGCCTAAGTCAAATTTTTAATGTGCAAATTCCAGAGAAAGTGTTAAGCGATAGAAACGCAGCTTTTACATCATCCAGATTCAAAAAATTTCTTAAAAACAATAATGTGAAACAACTTTTGACTTCTTCTCATCATCCCCAGACGAACGGAAAAGTGGAGAGGGTAAATCAATCCCTTGTAACCCGCCTAAAATGTAAGGTAAATGCTACTTCTAAAAAGGTTCCGTGGACAAAAGTGCTAGAGCAAGTTGTTACTGAATATAACAACTCACCTCATACTGTAACTAAGTTCACCCCTGCCTACTTATTATTTGGCAAACTCCCGTTTGATTCTCCAATTGACCAAAATACTTATCCTCCACTTAATGAAGCAAGAACTTTAGCTAAAACCAGAACTCTTGAATACCACCAGAAAAATAAGACGAGATATGATACTAGATTTGAAAAATCTAAATTTCAACCTGGAGACTTAGTAATATATGAGGAATTCGAATACCCAAACACTAGAAAATTGACCTCTCCTTATTCAGGACCTTACCAGATTATTAAAAAACTATCTGAAGTTAATTATGAAATTGATAAAGAAAATTACCACACGAAAAAACCCACTGAAATTGTACATTCATCAAAATTGAGATTTTACTATTCACCTGAGAAGTTCAAACTACACCATGAATAAGTCACCAATATGCAAATCATTCCGCTATCCTTAATCTTTCTTTTTAGCATTCCTGTCCTATCGCCATCCTAGTTAATTTTGAAGAAACCCCGTGAGTGTAAGTGAAACTCACATATTTTTTTTTAAAAACTTTTTGAAGCTTACTACATTTTATATGAAATATACTGTGTACTAGTTAAATATTATTGATTTTATACTGGGGTTTCCACTCACTGTCCTCCCTGTCTCTTCGCACTTTTCAAATGTTCCCTTTGAACAGTTGCTTTTCCCTCTCATGTTTGAGAAACTGCCTGCCCCTTTTCATTTTGTGCAGTTTGCTCAACTTGAGTTTCAGGTTGGAAGCACCTTCCCTTTGGTAAACGCTCACGAGGATGTACTCACAACAGGTCACATACCTCAAATTTATGTTTGTATTGTCTTGCTTTTTTTATTTCTTCACAATAGTTGAATGTCAGTGTCAATTGTTGGAATTTGCATTTTTGTTCGAATTTTTGCAACATCAGGTACCAGACATGTGGTATTGATGTTGAAAGTTAATTTTGAAAGCATTTGGTAAATTTATTCTACTAATTGCTGAAAGAATAATTTTAATATTTTTGTGTACATGATCTAGAGAAAAAAAATAAAATAAAATATAGATAGTGTTTTGCTCAAAGAAAAGTCAATTACTAATGTGCAACGGACAAAGAACAACAAAGAACATTATTTTTTCTAAAAAAGTGACTACAACCTAGGAGATCTCCAACAGAACTAAAACCCTACTCCACGATAAAGACTGTGAATAAAAATAACTTTTGTGACTTTACTACTATGTGAACTGTACCCGTCCATTACTCTGAAAACATTTCAGACTGTGATACACATGTCAGGGACTGAGACCTGTACAATATTTTTCTTGTATCTGTATTTGGAACGTCTTTACATCTGTTTTATTAGTGCCTTCATTTAAGTGTACGATTCCATTTTTATTTTTCTCCAGATATTTGTTTATAATGTTATGCCATATTTACATGTTTAAGCCTTTTCAGTTGCATTTTAAAGTGTAAAAAAAATTTTTTTTTTTAAATTGTGAGTTTCGAGCCAGCTTCAACTTAATATTCTAACTACTAATTTTCATGTTCTCACTATCTGGAGTGTCTTGGAGTCGACGGCCACGGCTCCAATCCATTTTAGATGGGGGGGGGGGATATTCTGTGATAATATTACTAACTACTTATAATTACCCATTCCGTACTTCATCTCTGCCATGGTGTCCCGTCCTTCTTGTCTTGACGTAAACGCTCCGCCTTCCACATACTAACTTCCTCCGCCAATTCTGGCAACCTCTTTCACCTAATGCTATTTTGGCGCTTTTTAGCGAGAGACGCGGGCTGGCTCCGAACTGAGTAAGATGTGTTAATCTTTACGTTAAATAAACTTCAGTTATTTATGAATTGGAATTGCATTTAATTTCGGCCTTGATTGTGTTTCTTCAAGAGATGACCATTCGGGTCATCACATATATATATATATATATATATATATATATATATTTATTTAGACACATACACAGAGAGAACTATGTCAACAAAATAAGAGGAGTGATAGATCATGATGAACAAAATTTACAATGTATAATCTAGGGTACTATGTATGTATTGCAATGTAGGGCCGCATTCCACTCAGTGTGTTAGAACAGTGAACAGTTAGTTCAGTGCCCAAGTTGAACTTTCGTAAAATGTGAATTAATTCAATCATAAATTGCATAATCCCCACGCTACTTCTCCTCGCTTAAACACCAGCAGATATTTTCAGAGAAAATCTGGTCAGGTATCGTTGGTGACTGGCTGGTGGGACAGTATTCCTTGCTATAACGTCTGACCGGCACTACGTACCGTGTCTTCTTGAAGTGCTCACTCGTTTCTTGTTTGCTGTTCCGCTCACTACACAGAGAGACATCTGGTTTATGCATGATGGAGCCCCACCACACTTTAGCACCACCACCCGCTACTTCCTGAATGCTACATATCCCGGACGGTGGATTGGACGTGGGAGGGGGGGGGGGTTCTGGGCCTCCACGCTCACCGGACCATCCATTAGGAGACACCTGTGGACTCCAGGGAAGATGTCGTCGCGAGAATCGTTGTTGCAACGGACAAGATTAACACGACACCGGGAGTGTACCAGAGGGTGAGCGAATCTTTAATTCGTAGATGTCAGTTGTTCAACGACACACTTGGACGGCATTTTGTGCTTCTACTTTGATTCTATCTGTGATCTCGGATTGTGCAATTTATGATTTGGTTAATTGTCATTTATTTCTAGTAGCGGAAGTTCAACATGGACAATGAACTTGACGCTTTTCTGACACACTGAAGGGAATTCGGCCCTATGTTGCACTGTAAATATTGTTCGACTTGGTGAGTACCATCACCCTTCTTATTTTATCGACACAGTTTACGAACACCCGGTATATATGTATAGAGTGAAACCCCGATTTAGCGTTATTCAATAGACCATGAAGAAATGACGCTATAAGCGGGATAATGTTAAGGGGACTCACGACTCTTAAGTCGAGGAAATAAGGCATATTTTCATACTTTTTGACTCTTTGTGTAACTATTTCAATTTACTCCCAATTTTTCTAAATTTTATGTATATGATAAATTGATATATTTATTTTAATAAACAAATTATCAACTCGCAAAATAATTTTAAATAATTTTTTTAAATACTTTAGATATACCTTGTTTTTAAAGCATTTTTATTGTATACTGGCTCGCGCGCAGAACTATGAAATTAATTTTACACTTAAATGTATGATTCCTGTTTTATATTTAAAATAAATAATTCAAAATACAATTGAACATAAAACATTCAAATATTTTTTCAATTTTTTTAAAACTGCTCAAAATATACTTAAAATTTCCTTAAATTTTTGCATTTATTTACCCCTGAAAAAATAACAAAATCTGCAGCGATTGCAATAACTCCAGTTCAGACGCAATAAAATAACATGATTATGAAGTGATAAAAATTTCATGGAATTATGTTTCATAGTTTTTGAGATATCAGTTGCGGAATGATGCAAAATTACATTTTGAGAAAAATGAGTTTAAAATTTTTCTCACCATAAACTTAAATATTTAGAATATCGATATCTCCGCAACTAAGCGGAATATTTTCATGCGGTTTGCTTTATTTTGTTCAGAAATTATCAGGCTTTAACATATATATTTTTTAAAAAAATCGAATGTTTTAAAGATTTAAGGGTAGTGAGTCCCCTTAAATCGGGGAAATAGAAAAACAAAACGCCGACATAAAATAAAGACTTATTTAGGTAACATACCTTTTATTTCTTCATTTACAATGGTTTTGACATCAGTTTTCTAAATAACTTCTATGCTAAGAAGAATTTTTTTTTTTTAAAGTTGGTTTGTATAGTTTACTTTGAACTATCGTATGATCGCCAAATCCGAAGGGTGAACTTTTCTTGTACAATTGGCAGGGAAAAATTCCATTCGCAAATTATGTACAACATGGGCTGTGTACTAGGGTTTCTCATTTCCCGGCAAATAATGGATCCCGGGAAACGAGAACATTTTAAAGAGATTCCCGGGAAAACCGAGAAACTCGGGTTTCTAATATTTATTATTTAAAAAATTTGTTAAACTTAAAAAAACAAAAAAAAATCATTTCATTTTAAGTTTAAATATATAAGTTAAATTAATAAGTTTAAATGTATAAGTTTAAATATATAAGTTATATAAAATGTTATATTTTTAACCACGTGCAAAAAAAAATAGGCTTAAAATAGTACACGAACCATACTGCTATATTATACTGCTATATATATGAAATCAAAGTATAGAAACAAACTCGGTGTAGAATAAAACTTTCCAACATAGAGCCCGACATTGCGGTTCTGGTTTCGAGAGAACCACTGCACCCATCTCATTAAGCAAAAATCATTTACGGAAAACATATTATAATAAGATAGATCTATTTTGACCAATAGTTGACCAAGAAATGTTTGTACGAGTTTAATGCATTATGATTTGTAACTTTTAAAATTCTTTTTACTACTGTTTTTATTCATTTTATGTTTTTTATTCTATGGCCTAATAAAAATGTTCGTCTCTATAAATGCGCAAGGCGATTTATTAAAATAACCAGCGATAGATTTTCACCAATATTTATTATAACGTGGCGCCTATGAGATTATTGAGCCAGAAGTCTCAAAAACGACTTAAAATGCCTAGAGTCGGGATGGGGTCCGCAAAAAGAAATGTTGTTCAAGAGGGGGTCCTCGGACTACATAAGTTGAAGAACCCCTGCACTAGACAATCTCAGAATCGACTCCACAAACAGACGTGTAGGATAAATTGTGCCTCTTTTTAAAGCGGTCTATTCAACCATTTGAAACTGTGAATCCTTGAATTCCCAAATTAGAAGCAATTTCTAATGCTTCTCTTTTAAAATGGGGCCATTTATAGGAATGTTTGTTGCACGACGAACTTCGTTGAACGGTTGAAAAAGGAAATCTTTCAATTCCTCAAACGATGACGATTTCAGATTTTTTTTCTTTTTTAGCCAGTTTTCCCATCTTTTCCAAATTTTTCTCTATTAAATCTGATTGTTTTAAAATTGTTTGAAAGTTGAAAAAGGAAATCAAATTAAATTAGCAAAATCAGCTTTACTGCCAATGTAATCTATGGCTTTCCTGGGTATTTCAGTTTTTCAAGGAATTAAAATAGTTTTCTTTTAGACGCCATATTTTTACCGTTTAAAGCTAACGAAAATTCTCTAACGAATGCTATCAGCTCCATTCTACCACACAAAGCATAGAGAATACAACGTACAATGGGATAAAAATGTATTGGTCAGAGGGATTTTTTTTCCATCACAATTTCTGACTATTTTAGGAAATTTTCATCGAGATTTCCCTCTAAAAAAACGTTAAATGCGGGTTATATTTCAAAATGATAACGTTAATTCTAGGATTTTTTAACATTACAAGCATAGGAAAGTAATTGAGACTATGAAAAATGACGTTATACGCGGGAAATCGTTAAATACGGGTTACGCTAAATCGGGGTTCAAACCCCGATTTAACGTTATATATATATATATATATACAGGGTAGTCATAAAAAAAACTTCGCCGATATATGGACCTCTAGTAGCTGTTCCGTTCAACCAATCGAGATGAGATTTCAGATATAGTTATTCAGAGGTATGAGCTCGGAATTCTGTGAATGGCAACAAAGTGGCGCTCACGGTTACGGTTATAGGTACAGAAACTCGAAATTTTCGAATGGAAAGGCCCACTTTTTCCCGTCGCAAAATGCTCAGCGCATGCGAAAACACTAAAGAGCGTTGGAACGGTACGTGTATCACAAAAAACGGCTCTCCGAACGGCCTGTGATGGCACCCAAGTGGAAAATGTGTAATCCAAATAAAAGTTTTCTTTTGTCCGATCTGTGTTGTGCATTTGAGCCCCTTAATTAATTATTTTGGGGAAAATAATAAAACAAATACAGCGTTTTCGTCCCCCCCTTCCAAGTGGGCTCTGGGCGGGTGCCCCTGTTGCACTTACCTAGTTACGGCAAATACACACACAAACATATCTATCTATCTATCTACATATATATATATATATATATATATTTTATATATATATATATATATATATATATATATATACACTAGAAAATAACTTGAACTATCTGAAGAGTTACAGAAATGTTTATTGCACGAGAATCAAAGCTAAGACCACCCTCTTTTTCCCAAATTAAACATCGTCTGCAAAGAAGACAGTTTGCGACTGTCAAAATAAAGAGTTTCAAATTTTGACCTTCCCCATAACGAAGCGCAGATCGAGTCACTGCAGTTCTGTAGCTAGAATTCAGCTCCACCCTCAGCGCCATCCCTAATGAATCGTTCCGGCGGAAGTTTGTCGGGGGAACAAAACACTTCACATCATCCAAGAAGTAAAAAAAAAAATCAGAAAGTACAAGCCATAAGGCGTCGGGTTACCATGGTGAACAAAGTGAGACTTTGTTCTCAGTGGACATCTAACTCTGGAGCTTTTTAATTTTTGTAGCATCTCGGGGATCGTGCGTGGGCTTGTCTGGGTGATAACTCGTCGCGAGTGTCGCAACTAGGGTGGAGAGCGGATATTAACAGCCCATTAAAATATAGTTTACTGCATGACGTTTCAATAACGGAGTACGACACTGGCGAGACATTCTTAAATCCCCTCAGAATGGATGCCTGGAATATAAATTTCGACTGCAAAATGGAAGAGAAAGAAGCTTCTTCAATGCATCTTATCCCAATGTCCTCTGTAAAGATTCAAAAAGGATCTGAAAAAATAGTCATAATATCTTTCGAGTCACTTAGACCAATCAGCAAATTATTAAAACGGTTACAAAATATGTTCCCGAGCATACTGGCATAGTAAAGCAGTTTGAAAATTCTAAAAGATTGGCTTTTGAAAAGTAACGATAAAAATAATTTCGAAATTTTGTACCCAATTTCAACGTAAGCTTTCAATGTTGTGACGACTTTAGTCTGCTGTAAAAAGAGGTGTATATACCTTTCCAGTTCCTCTTCCCACCCCCCTCTCTCCTGTTCGGGATTGTCTTTGTCTCGGTGTGTGGTGACGGAAGTGCAATCGCCACCGGTCGGCAACTACCGTCTTGGAAGTCCCGGCCATCATTAATCTTTCAGACGTCCCCCACTGGTGGGTGGAGGTTTCGGTCTTGGCTGGGTCAGCACTTCTGATCATTATGTCCCAGTCACTAGGTACAGTAGCTGCAAGGTGGCCAGCTCTAGCTTTAGCAGCGAAAGTTCAACCTTCTCAAAATACAAAAAGTTATGAGGTTCTTTCAGGAAATTAAAAAGATGCCCCCCGTGTTCCTCCAGGAATTACACCTATTGGCTTAAGTCTCCCTTTGCATCCTGCTAAGGCAGAAAAAGCAGATAGAGGAATCAAGAAGTTCATTCATATTTCGACACTTCTGCAGCACGGCCGATCTGCAAGGCAACGGAGAGGGCAGTGCGCTCAAAATGTGTCAACCTCTTCCCCAAAATGCATGATCTGATGGAAAAGATTTCGGATCCACTTATTTATAACACCAAACAGATGAAACAAATCCATTTGACTAGTCTGGTCACCAGAGCGGTCCTGTCTCTATCCCCTTTCCCAAATCTCATGGAAAGGATTTCATATCGACGTGTTTATAAAGCCGAGAAGATGAAACAGTTTCATCTTTAAGACGTCCACGGTCAAATGGCCTATAAGGCGAAACGACACAACGTCACTGGCTACGTCAGTTTTCGTCTACTACTATAGATCACGTGATTATCGGGTGGCAGAAAACAGAAGCCGTTCCTATGCGTTTGCATGTGTTTTTGGACGATACCTTCATTTTGAGTTAAATAATTTAAGTTTATTTATAAAATTCCTCATATTAGCTGTATGTAACAGGTATTTTAACACTTGTTTTCAATATTTCGCAAGGTTTAAGAGAATATAATCATTCTTTCGTTGAGAATGATTATTATTATGTTGAGATATGAATAGATATCAGGATAAGTTACTTCAGACCGGCGTCTTGTATCGTAACTCCAGTCTTCCTCTGTCAATAAATACGGGTCACATACTGAATAAACCTTTCCGGGATGTACCTGAATGTTTAATTTAGTGATATACCTTTGTTTAGATATCATATCGTATCTAAAGACTTTGAGTAATATGAGAGTATTTCATTCAACGAGCTGTAAGAATGCTCATTGAACGCCATGTTAAATTATGCAATGTTTTGCCACTCTTCGCCAAACAAGAAGTAAAATCTGCTAGAGATGTGACCTGCTGCGAGACACTGCCCTATACTGAATTCAACAGTAAAGTCAACGTCATAGCGAGATGATATCGTAGCGCTGAAACGACCCTATCACAGTGAAATCAGGGTGTCCTTTCGCGGTGACGACCAGCTATGACGTCACTCTCACAAAGGGCACACGGTGATACGCTTTCTGGTCACAAGTCTGTCACTGCTTGAGAAATCAAATGGAATGCGAGTTGCCGTCGTGACATCACAGACAAGTTGTAACAAAAAGAACCTAAACGTCACAGTGTGCCTAGTAGCCTCTAGGGACAGAAATCCGTCACTGTTGAGACTATTCATCCATGAACTATCTTTGGAAAAGTAAAATATCGCCTTCATTCCGTCGTGTTTTCAATTAGCTAGTGTCGCAAGCGGTATGTTTAATTCCCAGATCCATTGTTGAGCAGCATTTTGCTCCTCCCCCTTCCTTATTCAAGAGTAATTGAAGAGTTCGTGCGGAAATGTCCGAACGTGGAACCTCCCAATAAATCAACACTACCAAGATTGATAACTGTTCTCGCAAAAGTTAATGTTGATGCTACGAGGACATTCCTCCTCTCCAGCGTTTTACCTTGCGTTGTGTTTGGCAGTAGGAGGAACCCGCGCTGCAGTACAAACAGGACAAAATAACACGGAGAATTCGTTTTCAGGTCTTTATTAGAACATTCGCGTACAGCGAACTGACTTGCCAGTCAAAAAATGGACATCTCAAACTAACAACTGACAACTGACTTGACTTTCTTTCGGCTGTCAGCCCTTCTCAAGTAGGGATTTCCAGAGAATTTGTGCCTCCTGAAAACCGCTAACAAAACAAAGCCTGCCACGAAAAGGTGGGCCAACACCCATACCCCTAGTGACTGGGACATAATGATCAGAAGTGCTGACCCATCCAAGACAGTAGCCCTTCCCCCAAAATCTCCACCCACCAGTGGGGGACGTCTGAAAGATTAATGATGGCCGGGACTTCCAAGACGGCAGTTGCCGACCGGTGGCGATTGCACTTCCGCCACCACACACCGAGACAAAGACAATCCCGAACAGGAGAGAGGGGGGCGGGAAGAGGGACTGGAAAGGTATATACACCTCTTTTTAAAGCAGACTAAAGTCGTCACAACATTGAAAGCCTACGTTGAAATTAGGTACAAAATTTCGAAATTATTTTTATCGTTACTTTTCAAAGGCCAATCTTTTAGGATTCTGAAACTGCTTTACTTTGATTCGTACGATCATTGAACGAGACCTTATGACCAGTTTAAAAAACCGAAAGCTATATTAAAAGACCGAAAGTAGCATCTTGAAATAAATTTTCGAGAAAACTCATTTTTCAGCGACTTTTGTAAACGAGAAAGCTCACTTTTTTAAAAGTTTTCAAAACAATTTGACGGAATTTTGCAATACAGTCGAACCCCGTTATAGCGAACCCGGTATATGACGTACTCACGGATATAACGAACAAAATTTTGGTCCCGCCGTTTTCCTATTGTATTTAATGCTAATTTATCCTTTTATAGCGAACCTCCCAAATTTTAATCGGCTATAATGAGCCTTTTTTTCAGTCGACTACTGAATTTTTTAAAAAACTTTTCCGCAATTATGAAAATAGGACTTCGACTTATTTCCATAAGAAAATGTATGCCGGCCAGTGAAACACGGTGCATATCGGCGATAAGTCTGTTTATTTAAGGGTAGAAACAACTGCATTCTCTCCCTTTTACGATAGCCACTCTGCAGGTGTGATCCCGCCAGTAAGTCGGCAAGCGAAACCAGACTAAGAGGGGGGAGTGGTGGGGAAAGGGTCACAAAATGCTCGAGGAGAACAAGTAAAAGCATGAACAATATAGCACATACGCACCCGAGAACAAGGTGAAATGTCGGCTCAGGGTCGAGCCGGAACACGTATTCCACACGCAGGTGGAAGGGAAGTCATTTCATCTCGTTCACCCATTTGAGAGTTTATCACACGTTAAAAATTCGCTTTTAAGAAATCAGCTTACTCGACAGGGTCCATCATGTCGAGTAGGGTTCCTCTCCCGGGATTTCTCGTTCTCGATTCCCGGGAAATTCACTAAAATATCTATTCCCGATTTCCCGGATAAAAATAATCGATTCCCGGGATTATTTTGGGTACAGATGTAGTGTACGCAACGGACGCCAAGGGGCGATTTTTCGCCAAATTTGGTAGTTGTTTGGAGGTTTTTGTTTTCTTGCAACCCTGTTGGGTTTGGCAGATACGATTTTACGCAAATACGAAATCACGCCAAATTGCGCGCGATTTTACGCCAAATACGAAATCACGCCAAATTATTGGCGATTTTTGGGTCATTCTTTTGTTTCTATGCTAGTTTTTTTTACGCCAATCAAAATCATACCATTTGCGTATTGGGTTCAGAGGTTTAAGATCGTTCGTGCGGCGGGTTCGTATAATTTTTTAAGCCTATTTTTTTTGCACGTGGTTAAAAATATAACATTTTATATAACTTATATATTTAAACTTATTAATTTAACTTATATATTTAAACTTAAAATGAAATGATTTTTTTTGTTTTTTTAAATTTAACAATTTTTTTAAATAATAAATATTAGAAATCCGAGTTTCCCGGTTTTCCCGGGAATCTCTATAAAATGTTCTCGTTTCCCGGGATCCATTATTTGCCGGGAAATGAGAAACCCTAATGTCGAGCAACCGTAAAGCATTCTGCATCGAAGAAAAAGTAAACATCATGAGAGAAATACAAAATGCAGGTAGCCAAGTTGACATTTGCCGTTTTTTTTTAAAAAAAAAAGATTTATCGAAATCTACAAATTGGGGAAATATGGAAAAACAGAGAAAGCATACGTTTGAAAAAAATTTCAACTCCCACCAAAAAAACATGAAAATGAGAAAAGCTGAACATCAAGAAGTGGAAGAGGCTTCCTTAAAATGGTTCAGCATTCAAAGAAGCCGAAATGTACCAATTTCTGGACAAATGCTTCAGTCAAAATCTGGTGGAATTTGCCAGTAAATTTGGAATTCAATTTTCGTGTTCAAAATGGATGGTTAGACAGATTCAAAAAGCGGAACAACATATCTTCCGGAAAAATTGTCGGAGAATCGGGAGGTGTTTCAACATCCGACATCGATACGTGGAAAGGAAATATTCGGAATGACATCTCCAGTGAATATGACGAGATTGACGTATTTAATGCTGATGAAGCTGCACTGTTTTACAAGATGACACCACACCAGACATTAAAATTTACTGGAGAGAAATGCAATGGTGGAAAATTGTCGACAGACAGATTCACATTTCTTGTGTGTGCCAATGAGTGGAACTGAACGACGTAAGCTTCTAGTGATTGGAAAATCGCAACACCTCAGATGCTTCAAAAATATCAAACGGCTCCCTGTTTCTTATGAAGCCAACCGTAAGGCGTGGATGACTAAGGAACTGTTTGAAAAAGAGCTTCGAAAGAGGGATCGTGAACTGTCAGCTAAAAAGCGGAAGATTCTACTTTTGGTCGACAATTGCAGTGCATGCAAGAATGATAAACAGTTATATTCGACTAGCTGAAAACACGCACTTCGCTACGGAGTACATTCAAATTAAATACAACGGTCAATGTATGTGTCAGAAGAGGTATTCTAGGTATTGAAGTGTCAGAAGAGGTATTCTATCCCATTCCTCCTGAACGGCTTTCCAGAGTCCTGTAAGGGTTTTGGGACGACGTTTGGATAATGCAGATTTTAAAAGTCTGAAAGCACAAAAATCTATAGGTGATACATCGGGAGATTTAGTAGGGATATCAGTGAAGGGTATGGCCTTGATACCAGTTTTTTGTTCCATTTCTTTTAGGAAATTTACAGTGGATTTTGATGTGTGACTGCTAGCTTTGTCCTGATGGAGTCTCACAGATTGATGGCACTGTGAGTAAAGCGATGGTATTTCATTCAGAAAAATTGGCGATAAAATATGTTCATGATAGTATTTGGAGTTAATATTGACATTTTTTCCCACTCTCTTTATTTTTAACTTGCCATTGGCCATCGCTTGCCATTGGCGAAAAATTGGCGATAAAATATGTTCCTGATAGTATTTGGAGTTAATATTGACATTTTTTCCCACTCTCTTTATTTTTAACTTGCCATTATAAGAAAAAACAGCAACAATCATGAATCCCTTAGAAAAACGTTCTTTCGATTCTTTGAACCATGTACTTAAATTTTTTTCTCAACTTTTATGATAATAAATGGCTCTTTTTTTGTTGCAATCATTTAAATACACCCATGATTCATCTATTGTGACAATTGTTTTCCATTTTTCTTTGGATAAGTGTTTCTCATATAGAATTCTGCAGCGTGTCCTGCGTTCAGCGATATGATTTGGAAGAAGACGATGCACATTGCGTTTTTTCGCTTTGTTAAGATTTAAATCAACGTTTATCATTTTGTTTACAGTGGACACCGAGCATTTTAATGATTTTGCAACTGTCCTTTGACTAGGGGGATTTTCTTTTAACATTAAACAACGTACCTTTGCAATAGTCGAAGATGTCCGTTTTTTCCTTGGATACTTGTTTGGAATTTTTGTCCCACTTGAGGCTCCAATTTGACGTTTTTTTCCTTTCTTGTTGACGATATTACCTATCGACGCTTTAGATATCACAAAACCATGACTCTCACATCGTTTTTGGATAACGGAGTATGCATATTTCTCTTCGGAAAGAGCATAAATGTAGCCTTCGAACCACTGCTTTCTTAAAAACGCCATTTTGAATAAAAACAAACTTTCAAGCCGCAGACGATAATTTTGACTTTTAAAAACATAGTACAATTGCAATTATTTCTTTTGCAGCAAACGATTTTTTATTACCGCTCACCAAAATCGTCTAAAAAATGTGCGAACAGCCTCTGTATATAATAAATACGACGATCAATGTATACAATTGATGTAAAAAAAACAAAAATATATATTTATTAAAAAGTCGTGAGGGATATTTTTATAGACAAAATAATGTAGAAGAAAATATGCAAATTAAATGTGATAGGACATACTAAAGAATATAGTACAGTTTGAGGAACATAATATCTTTCATTGCATTTTAATATTTTTTTGGACAATGTCCAATCGTCTGCAGCATTAGCAAGAAAATTTTTTTTTTGTCTATTTAGTTGTTATGCACGCGACGATAAATTTATTTAAAGTACCAGAAAAAGAAATCACGTGATCGGCATTTAAGAAATTAAATTCTAAAAATTAATCTCTAAAAATTCACCAAAAATCTGAAAATGGAGGTAAAGATTCGATAAAGATCTCATTTTAAAGAAATTTTTATGATCTTTCTCGTGATATAAATTTTATAACCCTCAAATTATTATTTTAAATGCAAACTTAAAAAAAGTTACAAAAACAGCTTAAAAATTTAATTTAAAAAAATCTAAGAAGAATTTTTCGAAAATCTGTCTTAGTGCACCCCTACAGTATATGAAGAATCGCCATGCAAAATGTCAGCCCTTTAGTTCCAGCGGGTTGTATGTTAGTCAGTCAGTGAGTCAGTTACGGAACTGTTTTATATATATAGATTATAATTGTACTCTTTCAGCGAACAGCCTCAATTTCTGCAGGAAAGCCTATGGACCAGGGTGTCGTCAGAAGACTTAAAGACCCTTCCCCTAAATGTCATTAGAGGAAGCAGCTCATTTTACGAATTTTAGTAGGATATGATAAAAATCTAAAAATGTGACGTTTCTCTTCTTGATGCTCGAAAAATCTTCGATTTTTCGAGCATCAAGAAGCTCTTTAATTTTTCATATAAAAAGTTCTTTTTATCTTGTTAGTTATTTTCAAATACTAGATCAAAGCGTCATTTCTATCAAGAACACGTCCATTTCGAGTTCTGCACTGCTCATTTTATTTGTTGGTTGAAAGATATCAGTCACAAAAACCAGAATAGACACGATTTCCAAAATAGCCACGGCATTCGGTGTGGTACGATGAAAATCACTCGGTTTGGTGAATGCGACGGGAACAACTCTGCCCACTTTCTTTCAAAAGTAGGCACTGCCGACTCAATACGTCTATTTTGGGGTAGAAAATAAACAAAATTGTGGTTAGCGTTTCTTAACATTTTAAAATTGAGGGAAATTTTTATCCATTTTGAGTACCATTGAGACTGCATTCGACTCGATATATTCTAATTTCCTTTATACTACAGACTGCTGGGACACTCACCTGTGTTCATAGGCGTAGCCCCCCATGGGGGGGGGCAGGAATTGATTTAGGGCCCTCCTCCGCGCATTGACTGCATTGCAGTTTTTAAAATATGAAATGTTATGATCTTTTTAAAATTGAATAACAATAAAATTGATTTTTTGTATATTATTAAAAAATTATACAATGAGAAAAATAAATATAATATAAATAAAATGAGAAAGTAAATATAGCATCGAATTTTTATTATAGATGGTATCATTGTTAAAAACTATGTTAAGGCTAAAGACATAATCAGAATCTTTAGTTTCGCACTTTGAAAAAGCGGAAAAAAAACCAAATTTCTTAAAAGTTTTCAACAATTTTCCGATTTTAACTGAGCTTTTATTAAAGTTTTAATTTATTTCAAGTTAAGTTGAGGCGGGCACGTGCCCCCTCATGCCCTCCCCCCCCCCCCCCCCGACGCTACGCCTATGCCTGTGTTTCGAGGTAAAAGTTTTGCACTATTTCCAAAAATCACCGAAATAGACCGAAAAAAGTGAAAAATACTGAAAAAACACTGATTTTTTAAAATTACTCTTTTTTTATAAGTACAGGTACTTGTACTGTAGAATGATTCCGTGAACACCTATAGCTTAGCTTTTAGGTCGAAACAGAGCGAGTCGTGTGAAAAACACTTTTGCGAAATTTCATCGAAATGTATTGAAAACTTTTCAAATAATCGTTTTACACAAGTCACTGCAAAAATGCGATTAAAGAAGCTCCCTCTGGTGTTTTAACATCGCTCTCGGTTCATTCAATAAGTTCTCGTCCAATGATCGCGCGAATCGGAGTGAAGCAGTTTCAGAATCCTAAAAGAGAAAGGTCAAATACCCAAACAGCCATTTCAACGTAGGCGGATACATCGATATTTATTTTAAGAGGACTCTACTCCTATTTTTCGGTTTATGGGGTCATACGACTGTTAAGGGGACAGTGGACCTACAAACCTAACTTTTTTTGTTTTGAATGGATTTGCTTGAAATTTGAATATGTTATTAGTACCATAGATATGTAAAAGTGGTTAAAATTTAAAGATGAAATATTTATGAATTATGAATTATTAATTATATCAAAAATTGGCCTCATTAAAAATGTTCCAGGCGCATTTCTTTTGCATATAATATGGCCATTTTTATTGACAGGAAACCTTATAGAACTAACAATGAAACTTATAACTTATTTTAATCATTCATTAAAAATATAAAGAGAAAAAATAATAATAGTAAAAACACCCTTTTTATGACGCAAAATACCCATAAATCATCTTTTCGAGTACAAAATTTAGAAATCCTGAGCTACGTAGCATAATTATTTTCAATAAGATTTATTCGATATACAGTTAAGTATATAAAACTTAAATTTCAAAGCAATACGATCATTAGAAATGACCAGAGCAGTTTGAATATTCGTATGACATGACAATTTTTATTTTGAGAAAAACACATTTAAAGTTACTGCTATTAGTAACCACATAATATCTGAATTAAATACAAATGCCTATAACTAGGAAAGTAATCACAGAAATTAAAAATTCTTTTTGCGACACATTCCTACTCGTCCGTAGTTTCACAATTCAATAAAATAAAAATATCGAATTTTTGGACAAATTTCACAATTTTGAAAGTCCACTGTCCCCTTAAAAGTCGAAAAAAGTATAAAAATTGTATCCCTTTCGCCATTCTATATCTTGAAAAGTATAAGATTTAAAATCATAATAATTTTTTGTGTGTTAATAGAGCAATGTTTGATTTATGAATATATACCTGTTTCTTGTTTGATAGTTAAAAATAATTTGTGTTAGGTAGTCATAAATAATAAGCAGTTGGCTTTGGACAAAAGTGATATCAATGCTAACGCACTTAAATACTCCAAAAAAATCGAGTTTAAGACACAATTTCTGCTTTTAACACATACTACAGAAACTAAAGTTTAATTTGAACCTAAATTTGTATATATTTAAGGTATATTTCTATTTTTACTATGAAACTGAAAATAGTGCATTTTTTTCTTGATAAATAAAATTTTATCTATGCATTAAAAATGCATTCTCTAGAGATCTGTAAACAAATTTAGGTTCAGTTTCAAGCAAATGATAATATGTACCCTCTGTGAAAATTTCATGCAAAAATATGAAAAATAGTTCTAGAGATAACGAGTGCGTTATGTGAAAAAAACACATTTTGAGATATATCACTTTGAAGCATTGCCCTTTAAATCTGTTTACAGTAAACATCTGACACGTTCTTAGTCATAACTTCCGTAATTATGAGAATTTTTTAAGCGGATTGTCTTAAAATAGTCCATTAATTACGTGAGGCGATTTTGGCGATTTTTCGGGAGATTTTTCAAAATGCGTATTTTTAGTGTAAATACGTTAATGTGTGATTGATTGCGTCGGATTTATTTAAAAAAACATAATTTGCTTAATTATTTTCATTTAAGAGTAGTTAAGACTAGTATTTTAGACTACTAAGAACGTAGTCTAGAATCACAGTGAGAAAATCGAACAGTAAAATACTTTTAAATAGAAACTACTAAAATTCGTAAAAGAATATTCTTTTTAATTCAGTCCACGGGGACTCATGTGTGGTCTCAAGAGTGACTACTGGAACTATTGTGTAGGATTTATCCATATTTTAGTGTAGAAACATGTTTTACTTAATAAAACCCAGTTTTCTCGCAATTTTACCCTGTTTCTTGCGGAAAAAAAATTACGTGATATTTGCCAAGACCCCCCCCCCCCCTCGTGAGACTGGGTGAGATTCGGCTCGACTCCCCCCCCCCCCCCCCCCTAAAAGCCTCACGTTATTAATGGACGCCCCCATACTCAGAAAAGGTTAATCTTTCATATATATATATATATATTTTAAATCGATTTTTTTTGACGGTTTAACAGTCGTATGACACCTTATCACCGGTTGGGAACTACTGTTATAATTGCTTGTAGCGAGTTTTCTTGTTCGATCGCGAGCGAAGAGAAATCGTTCCCAACAGCGGCACGAGTAGCCCACGCCGACCAACGAAAGAGTTCAAGTACTATAGCAGAGGTGGGGAACGTGCGGCCCCCGTGATCTTCTCTTGCGGCCTTCATAAAAGCTAGCACTTGTATTAATTAATGTTTAATTATATAGATTACAACAATTTCCAAATCAATGGAATTAAATAAAGAACGGCACGAATGTATGTACAGTGTTGGCCAAAATAAAGTTGACATTTTGAAACTGTTGTCTAAAGTCGCTACAATTGTATATTTATCCAAATGAGCTTCGTTTACCTTCATTGTATGATACTTCAACTACACTTTATATGTAATATAATGCTCGGAGTTTCTTAGCAATACTACCAGACGTGTTATATGATCTCTACACAAAAACTATTTTCTTACTATTATTGTTGTGACTGACTCCATCTATGTTAAAACGTATTATTTTTTCTGCAAAAAAATAATAATTAATGATTAATGTTATAACAAGTTTTTATCCTTATGTGAATACAAAAATATTTTATATTGTAACTTTTTATGTCAAATAATAAATAAATAAGGACTTAATATTTTTGTTATTTTTCTATATAATGCAACAAATTGTTAAAATTATACCTAATCTATATATATAAAACAGTTCCGTATCTGACTCATTCATTCACTGACTGACTGACTGACTGACATACAACGCACAGACCAAACCGCTGGACCTAAAGGGCTGAAATTTTGCATGGCGATTCTTCTAATAGTGTAGGGGTGCACTAAGAAAGATTTTTCAAAAATTCTTCTTAGATTTTTTTAAATTAAATTTTTAAGGTGTTTTTTAAACTTTTTTTACGTTTGCATTTAAAATAATACATTGAGGGTTATAAAATTTATATCACGAGAAAGATCATAAAAATTCCTTCAAAATGAATTTTTTTTCGAATTTTTACCTCCATTTCCTGATTTTTGGTGAATTTTTAAAGATTAATTTTTAGAATTTAATTTATTAAATGCTGATCACGTGATTTCTTTTTCTGATACTTTCAATAAATTTATCGTCACGTGCGTAACAACTAAATAGACAAAAAAAATATTTTTTTCTCTTTCTAATGCAGCAGACGATTGGATATTATAAAAAAAAAATGCATATCTCTTACGATTTTTTTTATAAATATATATATAGATAGATATACATTTTACATCAATTGTATACATTGATCATCGCATTCATTATAAATATATATATTTATTTTTTGGCATAAATTGCATACGTTGACCGTTGTATTTAATTTGAATGTACTCCGTAGCGAAGCGCGGGTTTTCAGCTAGTATATATATAAAACAGTTCCGTAACTGACTGACTCACTGACTGACTGACTGACATACAACGCACAGACCAAACCGCTGGACCTAAAGGGCTGACATTTTGCATGGCGATTCTTCTTATAGTGTAGGGGTGCACTAAGAGAGATTTTTGAAAAATTCTTCTTATATTTTTTTTAAATTCAATTTTTAAGCTGTTTTAGTACTTTTTTTTTTAAGTTTACATTTAAAATAATAATTTGAGGGTTATAAAATTTGTATTACAAGAAAGATCATAAAAATTCCTATAAAATGAAATCGTTTTCGAATCTTTATCTCTATTTTCTGATTTTTGGTGAATTTTTAAAGATTATTTTTTTAGAATTTAATTTATTAAATGTCGATCACGTGATTTCTTTTTCTGGTACTTTCAATAAATTTATCGTCACGTGCATAGCAACTAAATAGACAAAAAACATTTTTTTTTCTCGCTAATGCGGCAGACGATTGGACATTATTTTGTGTATAAAAATATCCCTTACGATTTTTTTATAAATATATTTTTTTTCTACATCAATTGTATATATTGATCGTCGTATTTATTATAAATAAATATATATATATATATATATATTTTTGGCATTAATTGCATACATTGACCGTTGTATTTAATTTGACTGTACTCCGTAGCGAAGTGTGGGTTTTCAGATAGTAATTTCATAAAAGTCGCATTTATAGGTTCATCAACTTATGCGGCCTCCGTTATTACTACCTAATTTACATGTGGCCTCTAATGGTAAAAAGGTTCCCCACGTCTGTACTATAGCGTTAACAACGGGCGAACAAAAACGCGGATGTCTGTAGTCGGAGAGAACGTGATTTGTACCGGGACAGAAGAGAAGATGGAAGGTCGAGTGAGGGTGTACCTGCACTGCTAAAAATACGCCGGCAGCCCTGCGCAAGTTATGTCGACGGCATCCTGTTTGGTTTGCGCGCGCTGTTTATTTCGGAGGATATTTCCATTCACGTGTGGTCCAGATACGGGGGGAGGGGGGGGGGAGAGATTCGGGAATGTAGTCAGATATAAAACGAACGGCTTACGACGTCTGCTGGAGGTAAAATTGATGAACATTTAGATCACGCGACGGCAGGGCCCGGTTTAGAAAATTCTTGACTAGAGGCACAACTCGGGACGGGGGGCCCCTAACACTGATGTGGGCGTACAATTTCCAAAATTGACACAAAAAAAAATAATCATGAATCATTGCAAAAGTACCATTTTTCCAAGAATTGGCTATTGGAAGCGTAGAAGCCTAGAACATTATCAAATAACAAAAAGCAACACAACATATTAACTTCGTCATTAAAACACCTATACAATGCAACCAGAAAAACTTAATAATCCCTTATGTACACTATAACATACATATGATGAACTATACATATCACTATACATATGACGAACCAATCAATCAGATTTGAAAGGATATATATAAAAAAATTGCTATTAAACAGGGTACAATTTTTTTTTAAAAATTGAATTGGGAGTTTTTCTTTTTTTTCTCTTTTTTTTCGGGCCTACCGGGCGTAATGGAAAATCAGGGCCTGCGCGACGGTGCGAGTGCTACAATCTCCGTGTTAAGGTATGTGTATATATATATATATATATATATATATATATATATATATATATATATATATACAGTGGAATCTCGATCGATCGTTTACGGATCCATCGTTTTTCCGCATGTGTCGTTCATTTTATCCAGTCCCAACGATCATATTGCTTTGTTATGTTTCCGCATCTATCGTTTTCCCGCATTTATCGTTCATTTCAATCGGTTCCTTCAAAAACGATAGATCGAGATTCCACTGTATATACATATATATACACTTATAAATTTCTTTACCGGACATTTAAATGATCGTGTCATAATTGAAATTTTGAAAAAAAATTTCATAGTTTTTTTTTTTTTAAATTGGTGCACAAAAAAAGTAATAGTAAAAAAAGAAATGGTAAAAATTGGTACCTAGGCAGTGAATAATAACCAAAGAAAAATTTGCGATGGTTTGAAGACTGGGATTGAAGATATGAAAGGTCAAATAAAGAAAAGGACTTTGTTCGGGCCTGCTTTTGATAAATCAGCAGTATTTGTAACAATGGGAAAAGTAAAAAGTAAACTGACAGTGATCCTTTTATACCACATGTAGAAGGCTGTTCTCCATTCTATTATTTGTACAGGACAGAGGTTCTAAAGATTTCCAAAGACATGGACACAATAATATGTATATATATATATATGTAATATATATATATTCATTCAAATAATAATCAATTCTTCTGTTTTTCATGGATTGTACGGTGTCTGAGTGTGTTTATTGTTAGATCATACTCATCGGAAACAATCCATTGGTTTTTAGATAGCATTGACACCGCTGATGAAGAAATGCTGTCTAAAACCTATTTCATACTTTTCTTTTCATGTTATTTGTTCCTGGCTGCAAGTAGCTTTAGAGCTATTACTGGTTTTCTCTTTCATCTTTTTCTTATATATATATATATATATATATATATATATATATATATATATACACACAGTCGGACCTTTCTCACGCGTAATTCTCATCTTAATACTTTTTTCTCCTTAAAATTTTATCTACTGAGCACTCCCACCGTGAATACATTTATCTTGCTTACAGGAGATAAAGCCGTCAGGCCAAGGGACTCCTCTTCTGAACTCCAATTTTGCTAAGGTTGCTACCTCTATTTAACGAACCTCTACTTTGCGAATTTCTCTATTTTGCGAATTTTTCCTTGGAACTAAGAACATTTTGGGAATTTCTTCGTAAAATAACCTCCAAATAGCGAAGTTCATTCTCTATTTAACGAACTTTTTCTTGTGATCCAATATTTTTTTTCTCCATATTTCTCAAAATATTTCTGAACATTTCAAACTTATTCTTTCTTTTAACACATTTAACACATTAACTTTCTTTTAACACGTTCCGACGCGGATTACAGTTTGAAGAACATACGCCTGAAGAGGTTTTGGTGCATTGCAAAGATGCGAGACGTATTATGAGAGAAAACATTTTTTCAAACAAAAAACCTTAGACAAATTTAAGAGACTTATCAGTAATTAAATTTAAGGACGCGTGTGGAAATGTATGCTTAAAATTACTTGTTATAATAAATGCGATAATGTCATTAAAATTCATTAATTTTAATATAATTTTTTTTAATCGAAAATACAGTGTATTCCCGGACAATGTTTTGTTTTATTCTTGTTTTCCTTGCAGATTTCCTTTTGATGGGTAAGATAAATAAAACAAATAGGTGTTAATTTACAAAATAAAGGTGTGATTAATTACTTTTATTAATAATATTTAGTGTTTATGAATTTAAAATCTGTTTTGCGTAGTTTAAAGTATTTTAAAAGGTGAATCTCTATTTAATGAATTTTCCATAGAACGAACTTTTTTTCGGAATTTAGAGTCTTCGTTAAACAGAGGTCCGACTGTAGTTAAATATATATATATACAGTCAAACCTCCATATATCGAACTTCCCCATATCGAAATTTTATATATATCGAATTTTTAGCAAATCTCCATGTTCATTACATAGAAAAACTGTTTCTATATATCGAAAAAATCTCTATATATCGAAATTTTTTTTCAAGACATATTGGGAGATTTTACTCCAGTTTAGAATAAAATCTCCCAATTTTTGGCGTTTGAAACAATACGTCGTGGACTTCAATTCGCTGAAAATGAAGTTTTCCGAGGAAATTTTAGTGGACTGAATAAATGCGAACATTTCTTTGATGAACTTTCAGGAAAACTGGCTGTTCAGCAAGATATACGTAGTTTTTTTTAAAAAGAATGTAACCGTGATCATTGTAACCACTGTCTGGATTATTGTTTTTTTTAAGGTATGTAGACTCAATAAATCTTTCATATTAATTCATTTTTTAGCTATTAACTTTCATTTAATGTGATTCGCATATAAATTGGCAATGGAGTTTCGCATACGAAAATTAGCTTTAATTTTAATGTTTTAGGAGAATTATGATAAAACTAAGATCAATTCTATATATCGAAATTTCTATATATCGAATTTTTTTCCGACACTTTACAACTTCGATATATGGAGGTTCGACTGTATATATATATAGATTTCCGCTTATAAGAATCACGTTTGTTATTACTGTTTTTGATTCTTAAAAGCGGTGGATTCTTGTAGCCAAAATTTAAGGTTTTGGACAGGCACACACATATACATATATTAGATATATTAGATAATATATACATATATTAGATAAGTTACCATAAAATACTGTTTAATTTACGTTAATTATCTTTTATTAAAATTATTTTTTATAATTTTAAAAATACAACTTAATTTCTAGAGCTATAAGTAGATACACATGATTATAACAAGAGATGAAAAAAAATCCAATATTTGTTACAGCATACATATTTAACAGTTTAACATTTCAACTACAGGAAGGGTGCAAGAAAAAGTTTTCTATGGTAGTTTGACGTAATGAAGTTTTCAGGAGGCTGTTTATACCTCTTCCAATACCAATAGTCTCAGACGAAGATTCACCTTCTAGCTTACGTTTCACGGTTTGATAACGTGTTGAATCTACTAATGTCACGTTTGCCTAAGTGATAGTGGACACTTCGCCGAAGATTTATGTGTTTCAGGGTCCAGGAAGCCGCAACCAGGATAGTGGGTAGTGGGAAAAAAAGAGTCCCTGTCTTTCTTTGTCAGTGAAGAAATGTGAAATCAGACTCGGACGGGTTAGAGGCCCCTAGGTAGGCTAATAGGACAGTGTTTAGCTAAACCGTTTAAGGGTAAATCAGTATGTTGTGTATAGCAAAGAAAGGGATGCATTTTACGACTGTATTCCATCCCATCTTATCACTCTTTCCTTAAAGAAAATAAAGAAAGAACTTCGTGCCTTTTGGGGGTTTAAGTTGCTTTTTTGGAAAAATGAAAGGAAAGCGAAAAGTGTAAGCTGATTCTTAAAACCGGTGGATTGATTCTTTAAAGCGAAAATTTTAACTTGGAAATAATACATTTGTTTTTGTTTCGGCGATATTGATTCTTATAAACGGTTGATTCTTATAACCACTGATCACTATAAGCGGTGGTTCCATATATATATATATAAATATTCGGCCGAATATCGTGCCGAGAAGAAATGCCCCACATTAAATAAGAGAATGAGCTTTCTCCTCCGCACTTTCCATGGACAATCGCCGCTCTGTCCTCGGTTGTAACATTAGAGCGCGTGTGTTTTCATTCAGAGGCATATTTTGCAGCGTGTTTCCTCACGATTTTTGCCGGAGGGGGAGAGGAGTGACGCGACCGCAGTAATAGGAATTTACGGACGGATTTCATAAACTGGATTAGAAAGAGCTAATAATAATTGCTCCTGTGCCTTATTTTAACTGTTTATTTCCTTTTATATGTTACGGCCACAGCCCGAAATATTCGAGAATGGCTTCGGCCGACAATCCACGGCCGGTGTGCGAATCGTTTAAGAAAAATTCTCCTTAAATTCCTCCACTCTGACTGAACTAAAAGGGATTTCCAGCGTGGTAATGATATGAATTCGAACCGGGATGATCCACTGCACGATACAGCTCCGCAAAACTTCCGGCTCTTTTTCTTGGACAATTCGCGAACTGGCCGTGGATTGTAAGGCCGAAGTCATTCTCGATTATTTCGGGCTGTGGCCGATACTAGAGGTTTCGCGAATGAACCAGACTTCAGGATTTCGTACTTTATATGGCGCTTTCACACACACGCAGACATACACCCCCGACTCCTCTTGACACATTTGGGGGTCGATTAGTCACGCTCCTCCCCCCCAAGCGATGTGTGAAGGAACACTAGACTGTCTTCCAAACAATCCCCCATTTATACCCCCCCCCAAGGTCACTCGTGTCTTTTTGATGATCTGTGGAAAAACCGCTCGATGGAGGGATCGTTGCAAAGCACTCTGCCCCATAAATCACTATTTCCCCCCCCCCCCAGAATTCTGTGCAGTACAGATGTGTGTGGACGCAGTATTATAGGTTGTGAGGTTCCGTTAAGGGCCTCTCAATAAATCGTCTTCCGAGACAGACGCCCAGGCAACGCCCGTTTCGAACGTTAACTTTGAAATACCCGCCATCGTGACTCCATCGACGAAACCAATCAGGGGACAGAACCCTGCCGTCACGGCGGACGTCCGACCAATCGAAGGCTAAGTCCCGCCAGGGGGCTTTTAGCGCGAACATTCGAAATAGCGGAGAGAAAAAGATCAAGATTCAGACCAGTGTTGCCAACTTGGGGGTTTTCCCCCTAAATTTGTGGGTAAGTTAGATGAAAAGGGGTGATTTTAGGGGCCACATTATTTTAGGGAAATTTTGTGGGTGGGGAACATTTTTTAATATTTTGTACAATCGAGACGCGTTTTTTTTATTAGATTATAAGTTCCATACATGTGTCAAATGTAAATGAACCTCCATTTCATTATGTAAGTGTGTATTTTCTATTTATTTCAATTTATCTCTCAAACAGGATGCCTATTTGGAACCAGAATTTCTTTTAGGAAGGTCTAGGGTGATCTCAAGTTGGTGTTAGGGGGAAACAGGGGGCCAGGCGAATCTTACAACCGTGAAATTTGGCACACGGGTAGTTCAAACTATGGGAAAGTGCACCTCGAAGCCCTAATTTTAAATTTTATTCTAAAAATTTTTTATTTTATGTTTTGTGGGATATTTTATGTTTTTTTTAACTTCAGATTACGATATCTCGGCAAAAAATGATCGTAGAATTTTGATCTTTTTACAATCTAAGACTACAGACATTTTTCCTTCAAACAAGACCTCAAACAAACTAATATTTTCATCAAAATATTAAACCCACTTTTTCGAGAAATTTACGCTCTTTTGAGGATCTACGGTGGATACTCTTCGAGTTTTTATCTTACAAAGAAAATATTGACATCATCTGGAAGATGAAAGCTTTCTCATTCATATAAACCTCATTTCAAGTTTCTATCTTAAAATTTCGATTTTTAATTGAATTTTAAAGAAAGATGCTTCAACACAAATTTTATACGCGATTCTTCGACCGCGGTACTCTAGGCGTTGGAATCAATCATTCATAAGAACTGCGCATGCGCACAAGGAAACGTTTTATTTACTTTTGCCGGTGTTCACTTTTTCTGTATTCTGTCAATTTTTGTTTAATTTAGTTACTTTTTTACATATTCTTTTTTTTTATGCTTCTGTCTGAAACTCTGGAATATTTTTTATTATCATTCTAATACTTCGAAACTTAACAATATTTACCAGGGGTGTTTTAAAACAACTGTTAATTATGTTTGTGTTTAGCTTTGAGAAAAAATAATTTTGTAAAGGTTTTTTTGGTCTTTTATGCTAAAATAGCACTTAAAAATAAAAAAAAAGAAACAAAAATTTACCTGTAAATAGCATACCTTTTTTATAAATTGATCAATTTGAAGTAATTTTTAATGAAATTTAGCTAAAACACCTATCATTCTGCACAAAATCCTAAAGCTAATATTTTAAACTAATTTTAGCTTTTGATTGTGGAAATTTTTGATGCTAAAACATGTCAGCAATGTATTGCATATGCATTATTTTTTACGTCAAATATCACATTAATTTTATAGAAATTTGTGGTATGACTTTGTTAAATAGCATGATTTATTTTTTCTCGATGATATCTTTTTCTTAATTGTCATATTTTGAGAACATAACTTTTTTAAATTAAAAAAAAACACAAATAACAGTTTAGGTTAACAAGAATTATTGTCAAGAATTATATTTCACATGATTGGACAAGCCACAGGTCAAGAAGTGTTGAAATTAATGGAGGTAAGGTTAAATTTTTTTACATGCAGTAATTTTTTCATGTCCTAATAAATGATTCATAAATTAGAATCGATAGCTGATTTATACCTCATTTATATTTTTAGAATTAAACTTCTTACTTCTGTTTTAACTTTCCTTTTTATTTTACCATCATGTTTTGTTTTGCTATTATTGAAGTGTGTAAAATATTTTTCATTGCTTACTACGATTTAAAATTTTTTTGTATTATTGGCCTGAGCATATTTGCCCGCAGCCTGTACTTTTTATTTATACTGTGTTATTTATACTGTTATTTTTTCTACGTTATTTATACTGTATTTAGTTTTTAAATTGATTTGGTATTGTTTACTTTTCAGCTTTTCCGGAATGATTTTCCGAATCTTTACCCCGGTAAGAGAAGCTAGACTGGAAGAAATCAGACAACAACAGCAAAGGATAGTTGGACAAAAACCACAGGATCGTCATGATTTGTTAGCAAGAGTGTTTCATCAAAAACAAAAATCACTTATGAGTCTCATCACAAAGGCAAAGATTTTTGGAGAAGTTAGGTGTCATATGTACACCATAATTGCAGTTTTGGCTGATTTAAACTCTGTATTCTCACATTTTGATGCCCCTGTAGCAGTAGTGGATTACATGGTTAACTGGAGTTACTCATTTTGTTCCATTTTAAAGGAATTAGGCTGTGGTTCATATGGGAATGGCGTTTAGAAACATACGGCATATGAGGCAGATATTACGGATCAAATAATAGCCAAAGATGACACCACTTCAGTCAGTTGTCACAAAACAACTGTCTCTGTCCACATGTTGCAGAAGCCTCCTCTACACGATTTCTTCATTCGGGAATGGCGTTTAGAAACATACGGCATATGAGGCAGATATTACGGATCAAATAATAGCCAAAGATAGCAAGTGTCTATAGACAATGCGTGGATTGTCCCGTATTGCCCTCTACTAACCACAATTTTCAATGCCCATATAAACGTAGAGTACTGTAATTCAGTTTTATAGTGTTGCGTGTGAGTGGAACACTGCTGTGTGGTTTTCAAATGATTTTAGCTTTTACTGGAAATTAGCAGAACATTAGCATCCAAAACAGTAATCGTTAGGAAAGTTTTTATTTATATACACAACTCACTACCATAATACTCTTAAAATTTATATTTTAACGCATTTCGGTTACTGCTGTTGTTTTTAAACACACGATCTTCATTGTCATGCTCATTTCAGAAATTTCTCATTGAGATGATGCTCATTTAATGCATGTTTTCAAAAGTGAAATATACCATGATCTGTAAATGCCCCGAAAATATTTCTATACTGGAGATGTAGACAGATTAAAGAATTTAAGTAAACTTTTGTGTAATTTATACATTTGTGTGTGTTTAATTATTTAAATTAATAGATATATATTTTTTATACGTTTTATTCTTGCATTCTTTTAGGGGTTTATAGTGTTGCGTGTGAGTGGAACACTGGTGTGTGGTTTTCAAATGATTTTAGCTTTTACTGAAAATTAGCAGAACATTAGCTTCCAAAACAGTAATCGTTTTGAAAGTTTAGAATTTAATTTATTAAATGCTGAATACGAGATTTCTTTTCTTTTTGTGATACTTTAAATTAATTTTGCGTCACGTGCATAACAACGAAATTAATTGACAAAGAAAATATTAAAATACAGTAAAAGATAAAATTTAACCACTAGACTAATTGAGATGGAAATTTTTTAAAATTTAGTTCAAATTAGTATGTTTTATGGATATTAAATCAAATCTATATATAAAACTGTAATTTCCTCTCAAAATATGCTTCGCCATGACGATAAATAAGTCCCAAGGCCAAACTTTAAAATATGCTGGCGTACATTTACGAGAAAATTGTTTCTCGCACGGTCAGTTTTGCGTAGCTTGCTCACGCGTAAGTTCGCAGACGAGCCTGGTAATATTAGTTCCGCCCAATGAAGAAACAAAATACATTGTTTATAAGAAAATCCTCTAAAAAGCAATTTCACTACTTTTTCATTGTAATTATCCTAAAATGTACCCCGTAGCGAAGCACGGGTATTCAGCTAGTATATATATATATATATATATATATATATATATATATATATATATAAAACATTAAACACTACATACCCCTTTTAAATGCTAAATTATTTTAAACTCCCTTGGGCGTTCGAACTAAATTCTTTCCCTATTCTAAAGTCTAAAAGAGCCCCAGGCAACTTGTCTCAATATGGCGGCTGTTTTCTCGAAATCCTGGAATTGTAGCGTGGGTACTAGAATAACTCTTTTCAGCGCAATAACAATAATTTTGAACCAATCAGCACTCTGCGGTCAGGTGAGATAAAAACTATATAAATTCTTACATCAGAAAAGGGTGTACACTTGTCATACTAACGCTGCCCAGAAAACCTGTTTTTCCGTGATTCTTAGTAAAATAAATGACGTAATTCAAGAAATATTGTGGTGATTTGTGTGTCCGAGGTGCGAGATGTGCGGGAACTGTTTCAAAACTGTTGTGATGCACGGCCGGGCGACAAGTTTATCCATTATGCCTTCAAGTAGACAAAGTCACAACAAAAACATAACCAAATATCATCCACTCCCTTCATTCTTCGTCCCGCGTCCGTTGCATTACTTACACACACAAACACACAAACACACACATATGTATATATATATATATATATATATATATATATATATATATATATATATATATATATATATATATATATATATATATATATATATATATATATATATATATATATATGTACGTCACGACTTGAACTTACTTATATGAGGAATAAATAGTTAGCGGGAAATTAAGCAAATGACAATTAAGCTAAGTTACGGGGATAAAAGAGTAAAGGAAGAGTCTGCTGAAAGGACGTGCGTTCCAGGGTGCGAAGTTCAACAAAATGGCGAAATAATCATTAATTGGGCTGGAGTTCATTCGAGTTGGATGTCAATAAAAGGATTAGCTATGGAGTAAAGTATTATCATTCCCGGCCTCCAAACACTACTGCACCATGAAGGAAGTCAACTACTGACTGCTGCGCTGAGTATGCGTGTACAGAACCCGGTAACGACCCATACGGTGTCGAGGAATCCGTATACGCAAAATAGTGACCCCCAAAGCCGGTTTTCTAAAACTCCATGTGTCACAGATGAATGCAAAACGAAGACTACAACATAAGACTGGTCAATGGAAACATTTTAGATGAATCCACCTTCACACTATTCCCCACCTCAGTACGTGCGGCAGAAAGCTTACAACACGAACTCTCTCCTTCCATCAGCATTGCTTAATCGAGGTTCCGTCATGATTTCGGTGGTCCAATCGTCGTTTTCGGCATTATCACACCTTAAGGGAGGAAGGACAGTGAGTATACAACGACACTGTCCATTGTGTGGCACATACATTGCTTCCTGTATAAAATGACATGATTCAAGATGATGGAGAGTTAAATGATGGTTTGGAGAACATGATCATAAAGTCGGACAACTTCCCTGCCCTGAACCATCTCGAGATTCAAACATCGTCGAGGGTCTGTATTGGAAAACAGAACAAGATCCCGTTATCCTCCTACGGTATCTATCACGGAAATGGAGGATGATGAATTCCTCCCTGAAGGATGCGTAACTTTCAACCATCCAGGGCTTGTTGGAGGCTATTCCATGAAGGATTCAAGCAGTTTCAAATGCCGAATATGCTCCAGTACAATATTAGGAGCGTATTACCTGCATCTGCAAGGTGTTGCCATTATTTTCGAAAACCCTGTATATATATATATATATATATATATATATATATATATATATATATATATATATATATATAATGTATATATAATGTATATAATGTGTGTGTATGTCTGTATATCATTACATGTCAGGTTAAAAAGCATAATGTGACAGAACATCTTATTCATAGTAATTACAAGATAAAAAGAACTTTTTATATGTCATGTTTTTAAATCTTCTGTTCGATCGTATAAACTTGACAATTCTCTGTATTAATAAATACTTTATTAAAATTTTTTCTATGAATTATCCCATCCACTTGAAAGAAAATGAAGTTAATTGGACGTTAACTTGCGCTTAACTTTTCGTTCCCATCCCGGCCGATAGAGGGCTGCACCAGTCTACAAAACAAAATTAACTGAAAAAGAATTCAATCCTGCTTAAAGATGGCTAAAAGTAATACAATAATGCACTGTCATCGTGTTCTGAGCTATTCTAAAAGTTTCCAATGTTTACTAGTCGGGAAGATAGTTAAAAATCGATTGCAAGATTTGTACCGGACAAACACACACACACACACACACAAACAAACAAACAAGAAAGCGAGTTAATAAAATCATGGTAATAATGTATGAATGGAGAAATAACAAACAGGTAAATTATACAGACATAACTATTACTGGCAGGATTTTCTCGCAAAAGTTACGCCCATATTTTAAGTAATGCCTAATCTAAAATTTATAGTTTTGTGCAAGAAAGGCAATTTTCCGTTTACTGGAAATATTCCAAAATAATATGGGAAGAAGAATCCAGCCTCCTCTTTCAAAGTTAAAAGGGTTTCTATAGATAGGTATGTGTGGCTTAAACGGATTTGGGCCGATGACGTGGATAACACAGATCTCATTTTATGGAATTGAAAGTTGGACTCAGATGTCGAAGTCATTACTCCCTATGGAAAAAGCTGTATACTCACTTCTGCTATGTACTAGGTCCCGATCTAATTAGCCCTCGAATAGCCAAAAAAAAACAAACCCAACCAAACCTGATGGCAAAAATGCTTTCGGTACGCTTTCTCGAACCCATTAACGGTGAGTACCACTGTATATATATATATATATATATATATATATATATATATATATATATATATATATATATATATATATATATATATATATATATATATATATATATATATATATATATATATATATATATATATATATATATATATATAATATATATATATATATATGTATATATACCTTTTATCTTTACATTTTGCATATTTTTTAAATTTTAAATTATATAAACGTAACAGTTGTTCAGGTAACTTATTAACCACCACACTCCCCTGAACAAGACGTGCAGCAGGGCTCCTTGTTACGGAACGCGACGAGCCATGTCCCATGAGAAAATCTTTGATACTAGTTTGCATAATCTTTGATAATAATCTTTGTGCGACTTATCTGGATTTAAAAATTAAAATTCAAAATAGAGAAATAAATATAGGGATATATGATAAAAGGTTAGATTTTAACTTCGAGGTTATTACGTTTACTAATTTCCATAGCAACTTAAACTATAAAATTTATTATAATATTTTTTACTCACAACTTTACAGAATAAAAAACATATGTAACAACGCTGGGGATTTTTTGGAGGCATGTAGCATTTTCGAGGAAAACTTAAGAAAAAACGATTTCCCTAAAACTTTCGGCAATTTAAAAGTTTTAAAAAAATGGCATTTAGACTCAGGAATTTTTAAAGATGTTTAGAATAGTATTTGTGCTTTCATTTGGTTAAGCTGTAATGGGGGGTGGTGCTATAGTAATGTTACAATGACGTAACTTTTAGGATAGAATTGGCTGCTGTTTCGCCATAACCGTCACTTACGGAATTGGGGTGTGTACGCATATTTTACTTTGCATTAGGATTGTTTGTGTGCTTTCATGTAAGGTGCGTTGAGCCCATATTGTAAGTTGTGTTTGTCTTTTCATTTTCTTTTTGACTTATTGCTTCCTTGGGGGACTCGGGGCCTTGGGATGTCTTTTGGGCTTACCTGCATCCTATTCAGAAAGTTCCCCTTGAGGTAACTGATATGGTTAGGCTCCCTGATGACGAGACCTGTCAGTTACTTCTCTTGTTTTATGGTTCAGTTCTGGCACTTATACAGAATCTTGCCGTTGGATGCCCAGAGTGCTTGATTTCTGTTTGTTTCTTGTCTATATTCGTATTATTTTTATTTATCTCTCTTGGATTATTTATATATATATACATATATATATATATATATATATACATATACATATATATATATATGTATATATATATAGATATGTGTGTGTGCGTGTGTATGTGTATGTACGTATGTATGTTGCCGCCCACATTGTGTAGTGGTTAGCATTCTGAGCCGAATAAGGCTTGGTCGTTTCCGTGTCGTCCCCTCATAGGAAACAATACTGGCTCATATAAATGGTGCTCCCATATTAAAGAAGCCAGAAAATAGCGGTGAATAACAAAAGATGAATGTCTAACGACAAGTGCCTCCGCGTTAGACTAAAAAAAATATATGTAAGTATATATATATATGCGTATATGTGTATGTGTATATATATATAAATATAAATATATATATATATATGTGTGTGTGTGTGTGTGTGTGTATTTATATATAATATATATATATATGTGTGTGTTTGTTTGTAACGATAACGCCCCATTATTATTGTCTTAGATATCTAACGTGTATTCTAAATTATCCTTTTATCCTTTCAATAAAGCACTTTGCGACCTAGAAGTAAATTAATTGACTATCTATATTATCCCTTAATGCACGCGCGGAACATTAGATTACTCATTAACCACATGATTCAGAGAACCACGGGCCTTTGCATCGCATGTTCGGAATCATGTGTGTATGAGTCATAGATGAATTATGGCTCACAGGATCAAGTCAGATGTTCGGTTCTAACCAGTTATAGAATTCTAAACGCCTAGCGCCCCCTTAGTATAAATTGTGAGCAGAAAATTTTCGAGCCTCTCCTTGCCTTTCTCTCTTGCTTTTCTGGCTGCCCTCTCTCGCGTTTCTTCCGTTCTTCTGCTTTTGTCCGGCCCATGTGTTCCGCCACTGTCCAAGGATGTAGAGTGTCTTTATACTCAAACTCCGGCAGGTTCCGGTGGTTGATAGTGTCATCAGTTTTCCTTCTGCAAACCTACCTTATAATGATGTGCTGGAATAATGGCCCCTTAGTGCTTCATGATGAATAAATTAAGTTATACAGTGTAATTCGTTTATCTCTGGCTATATGAATGTGGCCATCTCTCATCAAATACTCACAGTGGAGCACACAGGATTTAATCATTGGGGGGGGGGAGTTGGAATTCATTTTATTCATGTGATTATCATCACATATATATATACATATATATATATATATATATATATATATATATATATATATATATATATATATATATGACACGTTTCTTACCCGCATAACGTTTTCCCTAAATAATTATTCTAAATAGCAGTCAACAAATATAGGACTGTGGCAAAGAAAGACTATAAAGTTACATCTAAGAACTTTATTAACAAAAATTAATAAAAAATCAGTTCAATCCGTCCCAAGTATCATCTCTCAGCTCGCGACGCGCGACCTCGTCCAGTGTCGGACAACTCTAATCTATAGTTTGCTAAATTACTCCTTGTTTTTCGCTGTTCAAACTCCCCAGAAAACTTCTAGAATACTGTATGATGTCGCACCGAAAATGAGCCTGGGGCGTGGTTTACTGTCAGTCAAGTCCGATTCTATTTTTAGCATCCAATTCTGTTTTCTCCTTTCGTAGAAGAGAATAAAATTGGCGTTTGTTCGTTCTATGCAATGTGAAAAATAGTGACATTTGACTTCACAAATTAGATCTGCTTTTAAGCCCCCTTTCAGTCATTCTAACTGTCTTCCTCTCTCTAATAAATGCTTAACATATACATAGATACGTACATATATATACATACACGGTATTCCCGCCCAAGAATATGTCATAAATCTTACCGTCTTCGACTTGTTCCGGCAAAACCACGTGATGATCCTGGAAAAGAAAAACACAGAGAAGTGAGGAAACATCCAATTGAAATGGCGCATTTTACATAAGAAAAATAAGTCAGGAGTACGGCCGTAGCAGGGGGAATGGTTCTGCCCTAGCATATATATATATATATATATATATATATATATATATATATATATATATATATATATATATATATATATACACATATGTACCGTACTTGTCGGACCACAAAACGCACCTTTTTATATCAAAAAATCGACTTAAAATTGGGGTGCGTCTTATGGTACGAAGGTAACATTAAAATACATTAATATTTTTATTTCTAGCAGTAGCACTTGATATGCATCATTCTCCAGAGTGATAACACACAGCGCAAACACACGGCAAGGAGAAACAACGAACCAGTAACACTAAACAATGAACAAACAAAGAGAACCACAACAACAGTCAGCATGTAAGGCCTGTAGCTGTTCTCTAGCCTTCCAGTATCTATCATAAATGCCTCCAGAGACTGCCCCAAGATGCTAATCGCACAAGATGGGGTAGAGAGTATTCCGAACCAGCAAAACAGTCGTGACCAGTTTCTAGCGTGTTGTCTTGGAAATCTTTTCAAGAGTCTCTCTCCAAGTTTTGTTCAGTTCGTTTAGTCTGATAGTTCTTATTCAAAGTATCTTCAATTAATTCTATTTATTGCAGACTAAGGGAATGAATATCTCTTTGCGTACATTGCAAAATACCTGTGCCTTTTTTTTCCCAAAAGAATACACACACACACCTATATATATATATATATATATATATATATATATATATATATATATATATATATATATATATATATATATATATATATATATATATATATATATATAAATATAAAATAGGCCAGGCCCACTCACTAACAACAGAGTAATATGTGATTTAATAAATGTGTTTAACTGTCGTAAGTTTTCTTTCCTAAAGAGAGGACTCGGCGCGTTCCGCCTCAGATCGAGCCATATATATATATATATATATATATATATATATATATATATATATATATATATATACAAGGCTTTTTTCTGGGGGAACGTGGGGATACGGCGTATCCTACCCTTTTTTTAAAGCATTATTTTGGCTTAACTGAAATTTTAAGATACTTACGAATCAATTGTTAATATATAACATAAAGGTTTTTTTTAAATTGCTAGTTTTTGTTCTCTTGCGACGTAACGTGTGAAATCATGGTACTAAAAATACGCAACTTTAATTGAGAAAACACAGTATACCACCTATTTTTTTAGAAAACTATTTATCTATCTATCTATCTATCTATATATATATATATATATATATATATATATATATATATATATATATATATATATATATATATATATATATATATATATATATATATATATATACTAGCTGAAAACCCGCACTTCGCTACGGGGTACATTCAAATTAAATACAACGGTCAATGTATGTAATTAATGCCAAAATCAATAAATATGTAAAAAAAACCAAAAAAATGTATTTATAAAAAAATCGTAAGGGATATTTTTATAGACAAAATAATGTAGAAGAAAATATTCGAATTAAATCTAATAGGACATACTAAAGAATATAGTACAGTTGTTGCAGTGGGAAAAAATGGGGTGGGGAATCTCGGAAGATCGAATATTCTTTCATGGAGCTCTTAGTGCGGGAGCTGAATCACTCTAGTGTCACTACCATCTGTTGTCATGTGACTTACTGACTGTCCGATAGCAGCCCTCTCTCCCTCTTTCCGGGAAGAAGGTGTTCATGTTTAGAGAATTCATGGTTGTGTGTAGGAGCTCATTCCAGTATGAATACGAAGTGAGCAGAGCAAAATTGTATCAAAGTGAAAGCATCTTACGCTACATGAAAAGGTGAAGTATTGAAGACTGGGAAGAATGTGTTGGAATAACAAATGTCCAATTCGCAAGACAATTTCAGCTACCCGAGTCTACTATCAAAAGGCATTTTAGCAAGCAAAGAGAAAATTCTTGTAGCAGCACAAAAATTTGGTTTGGGATCCAAATACAAACGGCGGAAAATTTAATGTGGCCGATGAGAAGAGTTCGATAAGGCAGTCCTGCAATGATTTCATGAATCAAGAGCATCCATTAATAAACAATGCGGCTGATAGTATGAAAATTAGAAAATTTACGATTTTGGAAGCAATGCACATGATAACATCAGCATGGAAAGAAGTTTCCTCATCCACAATAAAAAACTGTTTTCGCGTTGCTGGAATTCACAAAGAACTTGTAGTAGAACTGCAAAGTACGGATGTAGAAATCAACGAAGATGACATTACCGCTGAAGAATGGAGAAGTCTTGTTGAAGATGAGAATGTTTCAATTCAAGATTGTAATGAATCTGTTTTAACAACAAATTACACAAATGTAGAACAAATTTATGAAGATATAGTAAATGAAAACACAGTGTCAGACGAAGAAGGTGAAGTTCAAGACGCCGAAAACGAGACAATGCCACCGTCTTATACAGATGCAACTTCTGCTCTAGATGTTCTACGACGCTATATTACATCGAATATGGAAAATGACACATTTAACATTCTAGAAAATCTGGAAAAGGGAATAGCGAAAACAAGGCGAAAAATGAAGCAATCAACACTTTTTGACCTTTTTAAAACCTAATTTATTGTATTGTTTGTACTCTTTTTTCAATGTAATTTAAAATAAATTATGAATAAAATAATAATGATAATAAAATAACTTTTTTAAACACGCCAGTATATTAAGAAATATATTGACAGTCCTAAGCCTGTAAAGAGTGAAGAAAAATGTTATTTTTACACAAATTCTGTTTAAGGACGATCTCTACTTAAGGACGATTTTTCACGGTCCCTTGAAAGTCGTTAAACAGAGAGCCAACTGTATATATATATCAGTATAGCAAAAAAAAAATTATTTTTGATTCATGATTGTAAGCGTAATTAGGTTTTTTGACAGTCCTGCAAATACCAGCCCAATTTCTTCGTAGCTGATCATGCCTCGTGACTTTAATAAACAGCTGCGAGGCCTCTCTGCTGTAGCCTCGTTACTAGATTTAACCCTGGCTGCACTTGTCGCGAGTATAAATATGGCGGGCATCTTCGCGTGGCCTCTGAGACGCCCCACTATTTTATTTACGTTTTAATTATTCTATATTTGCAAACATAAATATTTATTCAAACAGTCAGTTAAAGATATGATGGATGTAAATGAAAACGAATTAAATTTTTTAATGCAATTTTATAGGCACTTTTTACAATAAAATAAATTGAAGCAAACGAAAAAAGGGAAAAATGTAAACAAAGTGGTGACGGCGTCTGTGAGACGATCAGTGCAGGGTTAAGCTATTGTCCAGTTGCATCTTTGTTCTTGCCGCTACGTAAGGCCGAGCTTTGTCGTGAAACAGAACGCCGCCGCTAGAGAACGGTCCCCACCGTCAATTTTGACAATTTTCATTGGGAATTACTGGATCATCCACCATACAGCCCTGACTTAGCACCATCAGACTTTCACCTGTTTCCAAAACTTAGGAATTTCTTGGTGGAAAGCGCTTGGAAAATGATGACATGTAGAAAGAAACTCATACTAACTGCTTTAACGGTCAGGCGGAAGAATTCTTTGATGATGGGATACAAAAGCTGGTGACACGACTTGACAAATGTTTCACAGTTAGTGGTGACTATGTTGAAAAGTGAAAAAATGTTTATATTTTAGTTTGTGATACAATTTACGTTCATAATTAAATTTTCTCTTACTCCATTACAAAACGGTTCTTACTTAAAAAATGACCCTCGTATATATATATATATATATATATATATATATATGTCAAAACATGAATTGAAAAAATTACAGGGAGCTCTATAATAGCAAAACTTAACATTAAAATCATTATCAAAACGCTTTGAAAAAAGGGTTTTTCTCCGTTTCGGGAAGTGACCTCGATTTGCGAAAGTAAATTGAAGTACCATCGGGGAAATCTATTTTGGATATACAGGTTTAGAGCATGAAGATATTGCTGACATGGACAAAAGACGGTTCTGAAACTTTCCATGCGGCGTTTGAGCATGCGCGATAGTGGGGGGGGGGGGGGGAGCTCTGAGGAGAATATAGAATTAGTCGCAGATTCAGCTGAGAGTTCGTTGCTAGAGGTGAGATATGCAAATGATTAGAATTTCAGCGCAGACGCACATCACGCGCGACTGTGGCGCCACTTCAAAGCGCTATTTAAGGCTTGGAGATTTCGACGATTTCAAGTTCGGCAATTGTGTTTTTCTTGTGGTTTTTTCAAAATTTCGATCAATTATGCCTCGTCGAAAACAGTTATCATCTTTTGTTCAAGTATCCGGGTTCGACAGAGGAAGGATAGTGGCCTACCGAGATTGTGGATTATCTTTCAGGGAAATCGGTAGTCATGTTGGACGAAACCAAACAACTGTAATGCGGATATGTGATCGTTGGATGCAGGAGGGTACGACGGACCGGCGTGTTCGATCGCATCCACCTCAGCGCACCACTTCACGTGATGACAGGCAAATTGTGCGCATGGCAGTGACGGATAGCTCAGTCACATCACGAACCATAGCACAGCACATGCAGTCTGTAACGCATCATCCAGTGTCTGCGCGTACCATTCGACGCCGTTTACAGCAGAGTGGTCTGTCCGCAAGACGTCCATTGCTTTGTCTACCCTTGACGCAGAACCACAGACATCTCCGCCGCCAATGGTGCGATGACAGAAAGATGTGGACGGCAGAATGGAATGAAATTGTCTTTACTGACGAGTCACGCTTCTGTCTGCAACACCACGATGGTCGCATTCGAGTCTGGAGACACCGTGAAGAGAGGATGCTGAACAGCTGCGTTATGCACCGCCACACTGGACGTGCGCCGGGTATTATGGTATGGGGCGATATTGGATATCACTCTCGCACACCTCTAGTACGCATTGCCGGTACTTTAAACAGCCAGCGCTACATCTCCGAGGTGTTGGAGCCAGTTGTCCTTCCTTACCTTCAGGGCTTGCCCACAGCCATATTTCAACAGGATAATGCGCGACCACACCTGACACGCATTGTCCAACGGTTCTTCGTCAATCACCAGATAGAATTGCTTCCCTGGCCGCCTCGCTCTCCGGATCTTACGCCGATAGAAAACATGTGGTCCATGGTTTCTCTACGATTGACCCAGATTCCATCCCCAGCTGCCACAGCAGATCAACTTTGGCAACGCGTGGAAGCTGCTTGGTCTGCTGTACCCCAAGAACACATCCAAAGTCTCTTTGAATCAATGTCGAGGCGTGTGGCAGCGGTGATCTCCAACAATGTCGGCTACTCTTGCTACTGATTTTGGCAGGAACCACACTTCACAGAAGTCTATAAATTTAATCATTTGATACTTGGTCAACATGTTATCAAAAAGTGGTCTCACCCCCTATTAATAAAGATTTTCTCTTATTTCACAGGTGTTCGTATTATTTTGTACCCCATCTGTACATATATATATATATATATATATATATATATATATATATATATATATATATATATATATATATATATATATATATATATATATATATATATATATATATATATACACACTGCTGGCCACCCAAATTGCAACACCAAGAAAGACAAGAGATATCACAACAAAATTTATTTTGTAGATAACATGTTGACCAAGTATCAAAGGATTAATTTTATAGACTTCTGTGAAGTGTGGTTCCTGCCAAAATCAGTAGCCAGAGTAGCCGCCCTTGTTGGAGATCACCGCTGCCACACGCCTCGGCATTGATTCAAAGAGACTTTGGATGAGTTCTTGGGGTACAGCAGACCAAGCAGCTTCCACACGTTGCCAAAGTTGATCTGCTGTGGCAGCTGAGAATGGAATCTGGGTCAATCGTAGAGCAACTATGGACCACATGTTTTCTATCGGCGAAAGACCCGGAGAGCGAGGCCGCCAGGGAAGCAATTCAATCTGGCGTTTGACGAAGAACCGTTGGACAATGCGTGCCATGTGTGGTCGCGCATTATCCTGTTGAAATCTGGCTGTGGGCAAGCCCTGAAGGTAAGAAAGGACAACTGGCTCCAACACCTCGGAGATGTAGCGCTGGCTGTTTAAAGTACCGGCAATGCGTACTAGAGGTGTGCGAGAGTGATATCCAATACCGCCCCATACCATAATACCCGGTGCAGGACCAGTGTGGCGGTGCATAACGCAGCTGTTCAGCATCCTCTCTTCACGGTGTCTCCAGACTCGAATGCGACCATCGTGGTGTTGTAGACAGAAGCGTGACTCGTCAGTAAAGACAATTTCATTCCATTCTGCCGTCCACATCCTTCTGTCATCGCACCATTGGCGTCGGAGACGTCTGTGGTTCTGCGTCAAGGGTAGACAGGACGGCGTCGAATGGTACGCGCAGACACTGGATGATGCGTTACAGACTGTATGTACTGTGCTATGGTTCGTGATGTGACTGAGCGATCCGTCACTGCCATGCGCACAATTTGCCTGTCATCACGTGAAGTGGTGCGCTGAGGTGGATGCGATCGAACACGCCGGTCCGTCGTACCCTCCTGCATCCAACGATCACATATCCGCATTACAGTTGTTTGGTTTCGTCCAACACGACTACCGATTTCCCTGAAAGATAATCTCCAATCTCGGTAGGCCACTATCCTTCCTCTGTCGAACTCGAATACTTGATCAAAAGTTGATCGCTGTTTTCGACGAGGCATAATTGATCGTTTTTTTGAAAAAACCACAAGAAAAACACAATTGCCGAACTTGAAATCGTCGAAATCTCCAAGCCTTAAATAGCGATTTGAAGTGGCGCCACAGGCGCGCGTGATGTGCGTCTGCTCTGAAATTCTAATCATTTGCATATCTCACCTCCGCTAATGCATGTTGTAAATTTCATGTTATTTACATATTTCCTTCAGGGTGTTGCATTTACGGTGGCCAGCAGTATATATATATATATATATATATATATATATATATATATATTTATTTATTTATTCAGTCTTGGGCCCGTATTCTTGGGATACATGCTATCCCACCCCGTAAGGAAAAGGTTAACACACACAGCTTCGCTTTATGGTCGAAACATGTCCAACACTTTTGCGAAATGTCATCAACATCTACTGAATACTTTCTAAATGATGAGCTTTACAAAAGTCACTGAGAAATGAGTTTTCTAGAAAATGCCTTCGAAAGAGGCGTTCTTTTTAACATCGATTCAGCGGGCCATCCATTCTCGCCCAATGATAGTACGAATCAAAGTAAAGCAGTTTCAGAAATGAGCCACTCAAAGAGAGAGATAGAAAAATTTGGAAATGTTGCACCAAAATAAACAGCCCTTTCATCGTAGGCAAATGCCTTAAAAAGCATTTCTCTCAACTATTGCCTTGAATAAAAAACGCCTGCAATGTCAGGTACCTTATACTCGGGTATGCGCATACACGCATATATGTGTGTGTAAGTAATAATAACGTCTCCCCCCCCCCTAATATCCATTCAATTCCAGTAATTCTCCAACTTTAAATATTCTCTTTCCCCTTAAATGTAATGACTTCCGTTCTGTTTGGCGCTTAGCTATCGCTCGGCATATTGCGCCACACATAATCCCGTGGACAAACGAAACTCCTGTGTATTTCCAGTGCTCTATTTCTTGCACGTTCACGTAGTCAATAACGCGCAGTGAATAAACCCACTGTATTGTTGGATTGGAGTTCATGCTGCTCAAGCCCGACTGCAAAATTCAACCTAAGAAGCTGCTGAAAGCCGTAAATACCAGTTCGTCTGTTTCCGCATATCGTTATAGGGACGACTAAATCGCATATATATATATATATATATATATATATATATATATATATATATATATATATATATAAATATATATATATATATATACAGTGGAACCTCGCATAACGAGCATAATTCGTTCTAGAGTCTTACTCGTAATGCGAAACACTCGTTAAGCGAAGCAATTTTTCCCATACAAGTTAATGTAAAATACGATAATGCGTTCCATGCCAAAAAATACTCAAATTTTATTAGATGCAACGTTTATTATTGAAAGAAAATTGTACTTATACATAAACTCTACAGGAGCCAAATCATCCAATGTATGATTGCATATGATTGAATGGATATATGTAGTTTATTATTTACGAATTCATGACACATTTCTAATTTTTTTACTAGAAACCTATCTAGCGACATTTGTTTATCTCGGCGCTTCAAAATTTGCTGATAAGGTGTCACCGCATTGTCATTGAATAAATTTATAGCGCGCATAGCCACCGTCTTATCAGGGTGATGCTTTGTAACTCAAAGATGGAACAGTTTCCCATGCTTTCATCGTTTCTTTTATTGCGCCAGAAGATTGTTTCTTTGCCGTTTCTTTGTCCTTCTCCACTGACAAACTCTCCTCTACAACTGCTTGCTGTGAAAGACACTGCAATTCTATTAGCTGTTCGGTGGTCAGCTCTTGGTTGTGCTCTTCCAATGGTTCCTCAATATCATTGTTATCCTCCAGTCCCATGTTATTAGCTTCTCGAACCATCCATGACTACACTAAAATACTTATTTTTCGGCCGTCGATGATCCTGGTGACGTGAAGATCCGAGTGACGTGAAGAGGGGACTTTCTTCCACGTCATTCGTTATGCGAAATGTTGGTCGTTAAGCGGAACATTTCTTTACGATTTATTTTGCTCGTTATGCGAGGTTCCACTGTGTGTATATATATATATATATATATATATATATATATATATATATATATATATATATATATATATATATATATATATATCTGTGTGTGTGTTTGTTTAAATCTCTACATGTTGTGTATTTGAAACCCGTGAAGAGATCATTTTTCCTTTCTTCTAATACCGAATATCGCCGAAGGTGTCGACCAGATAGATAGATTGCTTTTATATCCTTCGGGAGTATTTTATGATTTCAACAGACAATGCGTTTAAAAATCCCATCTGCCTCGCTGGAACAACGGCTGGTGACTCCACGTTGGCTTCTCATGTTTTTTAAAGTAACTTAGCTAATCATCTTAAGAGTTCTGGGTGACCGCCATATGGGATTAGCCGCTGAAAGAACACGTGCCGACTTGGCACTACACGGAGCAATTTGTCGATAAATTTTCAAATCTGAAAGAGAAGCAATTATTTACGTTTGACTTTCGTTAGATCGAATGCTTTTTCAAAATGATGTGAATGAAAAAAATACTTTGTATTTTTTAAAATTTTTATGGTTTTTTTTTTTCAGACGTGACTTATGATCTCGTGTTATTACTGAAAACTAGTGTTTTAAAGTTATTTCAAAATCGTATCTTGCTGAGCAGGTTCCTGGATATTTTAAAGATACAGACTTACATATTCTTAAGCTGATGCCATTCATCTTAAATTTCTAAAAGAGTAATTTTCTCACTTTGCCTTACACACATATTATATATAAAACAGTTCCGTAACTGACTGACTCACTGACATACAACGCACAGACCAAACCGCTGGACCTAAAGGGCTGACATTTTGCATGGCGATTCTTCTTATGGTGTAGGGATGCACTAAGAAAGATTTTTCAAAAATTCTTCTTAGATATTTTAAAATTAAATTTTTTAGCTGTTTTAGTAACTTTTTTAAGTTTGCATTTAAAATAATAATTTGGGGGTAATAAAATTTATATCACGAGAAAGATCATAAAAATTCCTTTAAAACGAGATCTTTTACGAACCTTTACCTCCATTTTCTGATATTTGGTGAATTTTTAAAGATTCATTTTTAGAATTTAATGTTTTAAATGCCGACCACGTGATTTCTTTTTCTGGTACAATAAATAAATTTATCGTCACGTGCATAACAACTAAATAGACAAAAAAAAATTTATTCTTGCTAATGCGGTAGACGATTGGACATTATCCAAAAAAATATAAATATACAGAAAGAGATATTATGTTCCTCAAACTGTACTATATTAACTGTACTATATTCTTTAAAATTTCCTATTACATTTAATTTGAATATTTTCTTCTACATTATTTTGTCTATAAAAATATCCCTTACAATTTTTTTATAAATATATTTTTTTTGTTTTTTTACATAAATTGTATACATTGATCATCGTATTTATTGTATATATATATATACTAGCTGAAGTACCCGGCGATGCCCGGGATTTTAAGAATGTTTGTTAACCAAAATCAATTTAAAAATTAACACAGTATAAATAACATAGAAAAAATATATGTGAAATGTTATACACATCTCAGAATTTCAGCCTTTCATCATTGTAGTACTAAAATCTGAAAAGTAAAAATGTCAAATTCTCTAATGTTTGTTAACCAAAATTAATTTAAACTAAACACAGTATAAATAGCATAGAAAAAAAACCACGTGAAATCTTACACACATGAATAAAAGGAAAACCCAATGTCAAAATATATAAATTTATAATAAACTCCTCAGAATTCAGCTAGATTTAGCCTTTCATCATTGGGGCAAAGAAAAGAAGCTGAAATTACAGGTTTAGCAGAAATTTCCAATAGAACTATGATATGACTCCAGCGTCCCTCTTAAAGTGTTTGATTGAGGGCTGCAAACCATTTAACTCCTATAAACATCCTCTACATATTAAATTCCTTTTCTCTCCATAATAAACTCCTCAGAATTTTGGTAGATTCAGCCTTTGATCATAGTACCACTAAAAACTGAAACATCCTCTCCAGAAATATAAATTTATTAATTTCAATAATTAAACACATACAAATGTATAAATTACACAAAAGTTTTTTAACCAACATTCGAATAATTCGTAAATGAAAAAGCATATGAAAATAAAGATAATACGAACTTCCGGAATCGAAATTAACTACCCTTAATTTTTATTTAATAAAAATCCAACATAATATGAATAAAAACAATAGTTGTTTAAAACCTTATGAAAATAAAGCTATTATAAAGATAACAATAAAAAAAAGCATAAGAAAATAATGCTCCCGCATGAAGTTAACGTTACAATATAAAAATAGTAATAATAATATAAACCACGCGCATAAAATATTTAGCTTTTCAAGCGAAATAAATTAATTTTTAGAAAAAAACTACTTTTAATCGACATTAAATATCTTGAACAAAATTTTGATTTTACCATATTTCAAGCCTACAATTTACACCCTACTTCATTGAAGTTGGGTGTTGAAACATCCTCTTTGACAAATTTGCACCCTACTTCTTTTAAATAGGGTGTAAATATAAAGTTTTAATAGCCAATTGAATGCGAGTTAAAAACGATTGTTTTTTTTAAAATCATATGAAAATTACGCTATTATAAAGATAATAATAATAAAAACGGGAGGGAAATAATGCGTGCCCATGAAGTCAACGTTACGATATAAATATAGTAATAAAAATCTATATACATATAAAACAGTTCCGTAACTGACTAACTGACTGATTGACTGAGTGACATACAACGTACAGACCAAACCGCTGGACCTAAAGGGCTGAAATTTTGCATGGACATTCTTCTTATAGTGTAGGGGTGCACTAAGAAAGAGTTTTGAAAAATTCTTCATAGATGTTTTTAAATTAAATTTTTAAGCTGTTTTTGTAACTTATAAGTTTTCCTTTAAAATGAAATCTTTTTCGAATCTTTACCTACATTTTCTGATTTTTGGGGAATTTTTAAAGATTAGTTTTTAGAATTTAATTTATTAAACGCTGATCATGTGATTTCTTTTTCTGGTACTTTAAATAAATGTATCGTCACGTAACAACAAAATGGACTTTTTTTTTTTTCTTACTAATGCGGCAGATGATTGGACATTATCCAAAAAAATATTAAAATAAAGTAAAAGATATGTTCATCAAACTGTACTATATTAACTGTACTATATTCTTTAGTATGTCCTATTAGATTTAATTTGAATATTTTCTTCGACATTATTTTGTCTATAAAAATATCCCTTACGATTTTTTATATATATATATATTTTTGGTTTTTTTTACATTATTTGTATACATTGATCGTCGTATTTATTATGTATATATATATATATATATATTGGAATTAATTGCATGCATTGACGATGTATTTAATTTGAATGGACTCCGTAGCGAAGTGCGTATTTTCAGATGGGTTGGAATACTAAAAGTTTAAAATAGTGGCGCCATCTATTGCACGTCTGTGAATCGAAAGTATCATTCTTCAAAAATTTTTGGTTATTTATTAATTAAAAATATTGGAAAGTTCTTGTGGATCGGTATTTATACACGTGGGAACAGTTTTAAGATTTATAAATTATCAACCTACACAGGTGATAATTTATCCGGCGTTGCCCGGGATTTTAAGAATGTTTGTTAACCAAAATCAATTTTAAAACTAAACACAGTATAAATAACATAAAAAAAAGGCCTGTGAAATGTTATACGCATGAATAAAAAGAAAACCCAATATAAAAAACCATAAATTTACAATAATTTCCTCAGAATTCAGATAGATTTAACTTTTCATCATTGGAGCAAAAAAACCCTGAAAAGTAAAATATAAAATATATGCATTTATAATAAACCACTAAAAGTTGAAAAGGAAAAATGACAAATTATCTTTAGGAAAGTAAAGAATTTTGAAAAGTAAAGCTGAAAAGTAGAAATGTCAAATTGTCGAATGTTTGTTAACCAAAATCAATTTAAAAACTAAACACAGTATATGTAACATAGAAAAGATTTAGCCTTTATCATTGGAGCAAAAAATCATGAAAAGTAAAACATAAAATATATAAATTTATAATAAACCTACAAAAATCCATTAAAAAACTAAACGCAGTAAAAATAACATAGAAAAAAAAGCATACGAAATGTTATACATATAAATAATATGAAAACCCAATGAAAAATGTATAAATGTATAATAAACTCCTCAGATTTCAGCTATATTCAGTATTTCATCATAAAAAAGCTGAAAAAATAAAAATAAATAGAAATAATAATTTTAAAAAATTAAAATAAAAAAATAATAAAAGAAAATAAAATAATAATTAAAAAATAATAAAATAAAAGCTGAAATAAAAAAAGCCTTTTAAAAAAAAGGCTGAAATAACAGGTCTAGCAAAATTAACACATTCGAATCCCGGATTCGAACGCATGGTACTTTCCATTTTGGCGACCTTCCGAATGCCCCACGAAGACACGGTGTTCTATTGGGTAAAGTGAAACATATTCGCTATTGGAAAGTTGTCGTGAGCTGGTGATTATACATGTCAGAGGAGTTTTTAGTCAGAAATAAGTTAGCGGGATAGAAGCTTAGTCGTTAGCTCTTCAATTGACACAAAGATATAGGCGAGGAGGATTTCAGTAGCGATTAAAAAAGATCTCGTGTCACTTAACGTGGTTGATTCGAATTTTCCATCGCGTGTCGAGAGTATTAATATGCCGTTGGATCTGATCCATTTTAGAGTATAAAATCTGACTTGAAAGATTATTATTTTCATTTATTATTCTGGTTTAATATGTGACTTGAAACTGTTTGATTTTATTTATTTTTATTTTTTCGCTCGCCGTTTGCTAACTAAACCTAACGTGGACGCCATTATCTAGAGGGGTGATTTCACAAACTGTAACAGCTTTCATTTACCGGACGCATCCCCTTATAAATTGTTGGTTTTTTATTAATTAATTAAAAATATAAAAACATATTCTATCGGATCAAATTGTGAATCTAAACCATTCTCGAATCAACTAAATTGCACACACAAAATTTCATAAAAATCAGTCCAGTCGTTTAGGAGGAGTTCAGTTACATACACACGGACAGAAGAAATATATATAAGATATATATATATATATATATATATATATATATATATATATATATATATATATATATATATATATATATATATATATATATATATATATATATATACACTGCTGGCCACCCAAATTGCAACACCAAGAAAGACAAGAGATATCGCAACAAAATTTATTTTGTCGATAACATGTTGACCAAGTATCAAATGATTAAATTTATAGACTTCTGTGAAGTGTGGTTCCTGCCAAAATCAATAGCCAGAGTAGCCGCCATTGTTGGAGATCACCGCTGCCACACGCCTCGGCATTGATTCAAAGAGACTTTGGATGAGTTCTTGGGGTACAGCAGACCAAGCAGCTTCCACACGTTGCCAAAGTTGATCTGCTGTGGCAGCTGGGGATGGAATCTGGGTCAATCGTAGAGCAACCATGGACCACATGTTTTCTATCGGCGAAAGATCCGGAGAGCGAGGCGGTCAGGGAAGCAATTCAATCTGGCGATTGACGAAGAACCGTTGGACAATGCGTGCCACTTGTGTTCGCGCATTATCCTGTTGAAATACGGCTGTGGGCAAGCCCTGAAGGTAAGGAAGGACAACTGGCTCCAACACCTCGGAGATGTAGCGCTGGCTGTTTAAAGTACCGGCAATGCGTACTAGACGTGTGCGAGAGTGATATCCAATACCACCCCATACCATAATACCCGGTGCAGGACCAGTGTGGCGGTGCATAACGCAGCTGTTCAGCATCCTCTCTTCACGGTGTCTCCAGACTCGAATACGACCATCGTGGTGTTCCAGACAGAAGCGTGACTGGTCAGTAAAGACAATTTCATTCCATTCTGCCGTCCACATCCTTCTGTCATCGCACCATTGGCGGCGGAGACGTCTGTGGTTCTGCGTCAAGGGTAGACAAAGCAATGGACGTCTTGCGGACAGACCACTCTGCTGTAAATGGCGTCGAATGGTAAGCGCAGACACTGGATGATGCGTTACAGACTGCATGTGCTGTGCTATGGTTTGTGATGTGACTGAGCGATCCGTCACTGCCATGCGTACAATTTGCCTGTCATCACGTGAAGTGGTGCGCTGAGGTGGATGCGATCGAACACGCCGGTCCGTCGTACCCTCCTGCATCCAATGATCACATATCCTCAGTACAGTTGTTTGGTTTCGTCCAACACAACTACCGATTTCCCTGAAAGATAATCCACAATCTCGGTAGGCCACTATCCTTCCTCTGTCGAACTCGAATACTTGATCAAAAGTTGATCGCTGTTTTCGACGAGGCATAATTGATCGTTTTTTTGAAAAAACCACAAGAAAAACACAATTGCCGAACTTGAAATCGTCGAAATCTCCAAGCCTTAAATAGCGCTTTGAAGTGGCGCCACAGGCGCGCGTGATGTGCGTTTGCGCTGAAATTCTAATCATTTGCATATCTCACTTCCGCTAATGCATGTTGTAAATTTCATGTTATTTGCATGTTTCCTTCAGGATGTTGCATTTACAGTGGCCAGCAGTGTATATATATATATATATATATATATATATATATATATATATATATATATATATATATATATATATATATATATATATATATATATTTCGCATTAATTGCATACATTGACCATTGTATTTAATTTGAATGTACTCCGTAGCGAAGTACGGGTTTTCAGCTAATGTGATTACATAGCCTGTTGTTTGAAATCCATCCAAAGGGCGTAAACAGGGCCCGACTTAGCCTAATTGGGGCCCGGGGCAAAAACTTCTTTGGGGCCCCCTCTGCTTCACTACTTCAGTAATGAAATACTTAATACTATACTTTCTATTCGATTTGGGGGCCCCCTCTGATGTGGGGGCCCGGGGCAACTGCCCCGTATGCCCCTGCCTTAGTCAGGCTCTGGGCGTAAAGTGGATATCGAGGGTTTTTGAACCCTCGTGTTGTGCTGTGGGGAACTATTCTCTCGGCTTTTGCTAATCACAGATTTGCAAGGGCCTGTTTCTGAATGCAGGTATTTTTCATACTATTTTAATAAAGCGCGCATTGTTTTTAAAATGATAATTTTTTTAGTATTCAGTTTTACTGGTATTAAGTTGTTAATGTTGATTTGTCAGAGGTGACAGTCTGTCTGAGATTTTTCCAGGCAAACCCGGTGTCTTTAGGCGGCACACAGGATCGGACTGGCGATAATTAGATCCCCCGGCGAAAGATAAAGGTTGAATCGAAGGGCGAACAGACAAGGTATAAAAAGTCCGAACTTGAGAGAGAACCTAAGAAGACGATGTTAGAGCTTGTCACAGCTCCATGTAAATATAGATGTACATAGACTCATAATAAACCAGAAGTTGGTAAGGACGAAGTTATTTCGCTGGCACTGTTACCATCATGGAATGAGAGGCAGACCTCGGCACACTTCAGTCGCGGAATTAAATCTAAATAGGGTTTAGAAAAAGGCATCGAAATATTTGTGTCTTTCTCATCCAGTAATGGCTCTCAAGCCACAAAAACTATTTCCTGCCTTCACAATCTTGTCGCGGAAGTCATTCCGTGTGTTCTCAAAACATCAGGTGACACCCTTTTTAGATTGGAGAGATTTAACCCCTAATAGAGAAATAATAGATCTTCCGACGAGTGACTCCTCCAGTCGAGATGAACCCTAGCCCGGGGTCCAAAGGAAACAAAATGAATGTTTTGGAAGTATAAATTTAGGGATGCGACATCGATGTCGATGTTAAAAACATCGATGTTTTAAACATAGATTTATTGAAGCCTATGTTTTTTTAACATCGATGTTTTGTGCTCGATGTTTTACGACGTCTCGATGTTTTTTTAATGAAAAAGTACCGTAATTAAAAAAATTTACCACGTAGCATAATTTTTACACTCAGTAAATGTTAAGTCTGAATTCTGAAAAAGACGAATACAAAAGGGGGAATGATTCCTTAGCAAACAGACAAATGGCAATCAACAACCAAATGAACCAACCAGAGCGCTTGGAATGTTCCTGACACTCCAAAACCTTCCATAGGGTTTTATTTTACAAATAGTATATACACGAGTGCATCCATTTAATTCTTTGTTTTGTGCTGGTTTTATATAAGTTGAGGTTAATATTATTAGTAAGATGCCTCCCAAAAGTACCGTTTGGAAATATTTTTACAAAACCTCTGACAAATTGGCAAAATGCAATATTTGCTTTAAGTCCCTCAAAACTTCTGGCAATACCACGAATTTATCTGGACATTTGAAGGCAAAACATGGCGGTATTTACAACGAGAATTTTGAGTCATCAATGTAGCCCAAAGCAACCAAGTTTTTGTCATTTGTGTCTGCCCAATTAGAGAGTAAAATTAAATCACCCCCTCCCCCCACGACTAAAGGAAGTAACATTAATGTCAGAGATTACTAAACCAGTTTTAAAACATGGATGTTCTAAAACATCGATGTTTAAAAACATCGATGTTTAAAAACATCGATGGTTTTTGGGCGATGTTTTATTAGCATCGATGTTTTAATATTGAATATCGATGTTTCAAAACATCGATGTTTTGTTATCGATGTCGCATCACTAGTATAAATGAGCCATGGAAGAAGTGGCATCTGTCATATTTATTGTTGGATCACTCATTACCAAGCCACAGAAACTATTTTGTAGGGATACGTATACAACCTGAACGTTTTGTGCCTTCCACATCTAATGTTTGTTCTCTATTCCAAGACGCTGAAGCTTTTGGAGACGTTTACTGTATGAAGCTTTTTCTTCCACATCTACTGTTGATGTACTGTCTTCCAAGCCACCTAAACTCTTTTGTGGAGGCATATATAAGATTAAGATAATAAGTCTTCCACATCTACCGTTGACACGCAGCCTCCCAAGGCACCGAAATTATTTAGTGGATGCGTGTTTACAACATGAAGTTTTTATGCATCCGACATGTATTACCGGCTCAGGGTCTCCAACAGCACAAAAACTCTTTTGTGGCCACGTGTATTCAGGTTCAACATTTGTGTCTTCTACATTGGCTCATTATCCCAAGACACTGAAACTGTTTAGTGCAGACAATTTTACAACATGAAGCCTTTCTGTCTTTCACACTACTGTTGACTCGTTGTCTCTCAAGCCAGAGAAACTTTTTTTTTTTAGACATGTATAGAAGATGAAGATTTTGCGTCTTCCTCATTTACTGTTGGCTTTCTCTCCAAGAAGCCCCAGAAGCTATTTAGTGGAGACTTTTACAGTATATAGCTCTTGTGTCTTCCACATCTACTGTCGACTCTCAAGCCACAGAAATTATTTCTTGGATAAATGTTTACAACAGCCTCCCAGCTTTTGCGTCTGCCACATCTATTGTTAGCTCCCAAATTATAGAATTTTTTTTAGTGGAGGCATGTTCAGTGGAAATTCTGTGTCTTCCACTACTAACGTTCGCCCATCGGCTACAGAGTCAGCGATGGAGACAATGCGAGGAAGGTTCAGTGTGTCTGTTTTTTGCTCTCTGTCTCACAACTAATTAGTTGATACATGTATATAAGATGAGTGTTTCCCACAAATTCTGTCGGCTCTATGACTCTATACTATATTGAAGGTTTTTTATTTTCGAATCTCTCTGACCGTAAAGGCTCTTTCATTGCATCTTCCACACCACGTTTTATTTTCTCGTTGTCTTTTAAGCAGCCGAAAAAAGTACGAGGTAAAAGTACGCCGTGTGCAAGTCGTGTTTTCGCTACGAAAACCTGAGAGGTCGGCTTCGGCAGAGCATGGCCACCTTCTTAGAGATGTTATTTCAAAACCGAGTGGAAAATAAAACTACTTTTCGAAAGTTTTCCATTGTTTCGTTCGTTTTTTATGATCCTTTGAAAGGGTGTACTATCCCATCTACTAGCTAGCCACAAAAGCTGATCCGCCGATGCTACCTTTACAATTCCAAACTTTTGATTATGAGAAGTGCTCAAAAATGACATGTAGCATTTTGTCTTTGTTTCTTGCGTTCCGAGGCTCCCACTACGTCAGGTGTTCATGTGAAGATATGAGAGAAGCCTACACTCGCAGAATAACTTTTGATTGCTCACTTGCGATGATCGGTAGGTTGCTACTCCTCTTTCACTTTCCTATGTATGTATATGTATATATATATATATATATATGTGTGTGTGTGTGTGTGTGTGTGTGTGTTCGTTCGTTCGTTCAGTAGAGAAATAACATTAATTAGTTTAAATTTACATTAATTATTCTTTTCCCAACTAAGTTCTGACATATATATATATATATATATATATATATATATATATATATATATATATATATATATATACACTATCTAGCCAAAAGCATCCGGACGCCCAGTGGTACGGACTTGGAGAGTCCTGAGCCATATATTAATATGGTGTTGGTCCTCCTTTCGCATCGACGACAGCCTGCACACGTCTGGGGAGACTTTCCACCAGTTTTTGATAGGTGTCCATAGGAATTGACTTCCAGGCGTCCATCACAGCCGAAGTGAGTGTTGGCAATGAGGAGGATGGTCGATCTGGCTGGCTACGTAATCTGTGTTCTAATTCGTCCTAAAGGTGTTCAGTGGGATTTATGTCGAGGTTCTGAGAAGGCCATTCCAGTTTTTGAACACCTATTTCGTCAAACCATGCCTGAGCAAGTTTCGATGTGTGAATGGAGCAGTTATTCTGCTGGAAGAGAAATGGGCCTTCCCCGAAATATTGCCATAGAGTTGGGAGAGCAGCATTGTCCAGAATGTCCACATACATCTCAGAGTTCATGTTTCCAACCACATGAACTAAGGAACCAAGGCCAAACCATGAAAAACAACCCCACACCACGATGCTGCCACCACCAAACTTAACAGTCGGCACAATAGTCACATAAGAAGCGCTCGCCGGGCATCCGCCAAACCCAGACGCGTCCATCGGACTGCGAGATTGTAAAACGAGATTCATCATTCTAAAGAACATTTTTCATATGTCCACAGTCCAATGACGGTGAGCTTTGCACCGCTGCAATCGACGCGGAGTGATGTTCGGCTTGTGAGCGGCTGAACGACCATGGAATCCCAGGTTTTTTAAATCTCGACGAACAGTCCTGCTGCTAGCACTAACGCCTGATGAACTTTGGAACTCCTGATTTCAATCGACGAGGACTTGCGATTTTGTTTCACTACCCTTTTCAGAGTTCTACGGCTGCGTTCACTCATTTATTTCGGTCTGCCACTTCGTTTTTCTGAAGTTTCACTCCCTCGGCGTTTCTACTTCACAATTACATCACTCACAGTGGATTTCGGCTTCTGTAGAATGTCCGAAATTTCACGAACTGATTTCCCACAAAGGTGGCATCCCACTATAATGCCACGATCAAAGTCACTAAGCTCCTTTGACTTACTCATTGTCTCACAAACGCATAAATATGACCTGACAAACCGCTACCAACATTTTTATAGCTTTCGGTTACGCATCAAATTACGTCAACTACCAGATCCACTTCTTTAGGGGGGTGTCCGGATACTTTTGGCCAGATAGTGTGTGTGTATATATATATATATATACGTATATATATATATATATATATATATATATATATATACGTATATATATATATATATATATTATGTAGATAATTGAAAATTAACAAACAATGGGGACTGATGCGACCATATAATACTATACACACAGATATCAATAAGGTAAACAGAATAGTACTAAAACACAAAGGAAATGGAGGCGTTATAGTTGATGACTGGGGGGGAGGGTTGTGACCCCCCAACCCCGGTTAAACATGTTTTACATCCGGATAACACTCCCGGAGGTCGGCTACAACACCTAAACCTTATAGATCAATTAAAGTGATAAAACAATTAAAGTGAAACAAACATATTAAACCAGAGATCATCATTAAATAATAAAACTAATTATAGCGCTAAAAAGCTAAATAAATATAAACGTAAAATATATCAATACATCTTATATTCATATACATCATATATACAGTGGACGCTCGTTAATTCGAACTCGGTTAAATCGAACTTTCGGTTAATTCGAACTAATCCAAAGGCTCCCAAAATCTTGTAATGGAATTAATGTTAAAAATATCTCATTAATTCGAACTAAATTTTTTCACTTCGGTTAATCCGAACTAAAAATTTGAGAAAAAAATTTCATTTTCCTCGTTTAACGGAGAAAATACACGGTGTATTTATTATTTTGATGAGTCAAAATCATCTGAATTTCTTTTCTGTGTAAAGAGGCACATGCCTGCATTCCTAGACTATTGCATTTCCGCTAAACGTTAGTGACCATTGTCCTTATCAGTGCCTAACGGACAAAGTTTCCGTTATTTGTATCAATTTTCTTAGAATTTCAGAAAAACCAGTCGTTACTACAGATTCTAGGGAGCTGCGTCAGTTATGCCTGCAGTGCAGGCAAGTTAATGTGATCTAGTTTTCCTTATTCGGTGTGTGGTGTGAACGTGTAAAAATCCATGATGTCTACACGTGGAAAGTACAAAACCCTAACTTTGGAGGCAAAGGTAGAAATTTTAAAGAAAGTAGAGAATGGCGAATGTAAAACAAAGTTAGCAGCTGACTATGGAATTGAAAAAAATATCTTGTCAACTTAGTTGAAAAACAAGGAGTCAATTTTAGATTCATGGGAAAAATCAACATTTGCTAGAGGAAGGAAACGCATGGGAAATGCGTCCCAAGAAGATCTAGAAAAAGCTGAACTGCTATGGTTCCAGGATGTTAGATCTCGAAATTTTCCGATAAATGGACCCTAGTGCTGACGAAGGCTGACGAATTGGCAAGTCGAATGGGTATTGAAGATTTTAAATGCAGTGATGGATGGCTTTCTCGATTTAAGTCAAGGCACAATATTTCTTATCAAAACTGTATTATCAAACTTTATGTGGCCAAACCTCTGATGTAAACGAAGACGTATGAACTAATTTCGGTAGGAAAGAACCAGGGCTTTTCTCTACTTACCTGCAGAAAGATATTTTTTATGCGACCAAAATGGACAAAGCCATAATAGATTCTATTAAAACTCTGAAAGCATTTATTCAGATGCAACCTTCCTCTGAAAATGAATTGAATTGTTTACTTCAAATCGAGAAGCTGGCTGAACAATGTAGGCATCATAAACAAAACCAATCATCCATTTTACAATTTTTCCCAAAAGTGTAATTCATATTTTTAATTAAAGTTTACTTTTTACTGCATATCTTCTCCTTCGTTTCATGATTAAGGTAATCTGTATTGTTTTTTAATATGTTTAATTTTAGATGACATAGTATAATATATTTTCTGGGGTTATACATACTAAGAAAGTTTTCTTCTTCAGTGATACACTTTTAAAGTTATATATTTTCTCTTAACATCGGATAATTCGAACTTTTTTCTGAGAACCTTTGAGTTCGAATTAACGAGCGTTCACTGTATATATGTCCTTCTGGAAGGACACATCTTTCCGAGCTTACAGAGAGGGGGTTTCCTGTCCTTCTGACGGACGGTACTATCATGAGAAAGGGAACAAAATTTTAAGCCCCCCCCCCCCAAAAAAAAAAAAAATAAAAAGTCCAAAAATTTTTAATTCCAACATTTTTACGAAACTTTGAAAATTTGGAAGTTTGCGCGCTAAAAAGAGCGCGTTTAGCTTGTACACCCTGGTTGAAGTCTACCTGCCTATTCGGTTTCGACAACTTTTCCTGCCTTATCCACTTTTTAAGTACGAAATTCGAGCTCAGCGGGAAAAATTAGGAGGAATGAAAAAAAAGGCGGGAAAATCTAGCAACTTTGAATTTTGGCGCGATAAAACAGCTGTTTTCCACAAAGTGCTAATTTTTCTCATTTTCAGACGCGATGTCGCAGCCGATAGTACAAGGAGTACGTATTTTTGTTTCGGCCACATATTTTGATGGCCGACAATGCTTGGAGTAGAAGTGAATTCGGTTATAATTTCTGGAACGCGAAGTGTTATGGTGTTGTGATTTCTGCTAAAAATGAATATGCTTGAGTTACCTCATACATGAACATAATGATTCATTTCTCTTTTGTCTATTTTATCAAGCTTTCAGCTACACCTACAGTTTTTATTATTCAGCTCTTAAAATTTAAGTAGAATATATACCTAAATCTGAAGCATAGAGGCCAAAAAATGGGATGATTTTGGCGAGTCCCGCCAAGTACTGCTGGAAGGATTGACGTCCCACCGGAAGGACCTGTGAATGCAAAACGTGATCAAAAGAGGCCCATATACAAAAGTGATTCCGGAAGTACTTTTGCCTGTAAGTTCTATGGTTAAAAAAGTCAATAAATTGGATTATAATGTGTCATGTTAAAATTATTAAACCATTGTTCTAATAATTTTAACATGACACATTATAATCCAATTTATTATTAAAAAAAATTATTAAATCAATATTATTAAATTGTTCGAGCCTTTAAGGCAGCCACTGGCTTCTTGGCATCTCTCTAATCAATTGTTTTAGATACTGCCTTTTCAATACAAAACTATTGCTAGATCATTCAGTCGCTCTTGGTTTATCTCTAAAATTTTCAGTCTGGAAAAATGGCGCTACTACAGTTTCAGGTAGAGGTAGTGTGAGTAGAATGAGAGAGTTCCAAACGTTGTTAGAGCTACGACTACGTTTGGAAATAGGCATTCAAAATTGACATTGCTCGTGAGCCGTTTATAAAAATATAGCCCAAATATTTGCTTCTACTTGTGTATTTTTGCGAATTCCGTCAGCCATCAGATTTAACTAGTAACTTGTTTTCGTTATTCGTTAAAAATTTCGCATTTTTACTCTGTCTCGTTTTGGCGTCGCTTCACCTGTGGGAACCGGCCCCGATAATGGGTTGATGGCGGGAAACCATAGGTTTCGAAACAATGGGGCCACATCGAAAAATTCCCAGGAACCTGTCATGCACATTCTTAGGAATCGGATATGCTTTCTAGAACATACTTGCGCATCTGGTGCTTTTTTCTTTGCGTTCTTAATTGCCAAAAATCTATTTTTTTTATTTGTTTGCTTTTGTCGTGAAATGTCTGAAGCGAGGCGTCTAAGATTTCAGACTTCAGACTCTGCGTGTTTATTGCTCTGAAGTGTTTGAGGACCGTTAAAAATCCATGTAAACCCGATTCTCTATTTACACGGGTTTGAAATAACATGGTCCAAGAAAAAGTACCGATTATTTTTTACACTGTTTCACTTTAACAAGCTTTAACAATCTACCGAGAATAAAAATATATTGAGTGCGATGTTATTCCAGAGAATGGAGATGATTCCACGTTAGTGGTGATGACGAAGGAGTGTTTCCAGTATCTGCAAGTACGATTCTAGAAGGCCTCCAACTAGCCAATAAATCTTTTCTGACAAATGCCGAACGAGCTGTTCCATTCCAACTTGATTCAAAAATAATTACAAGATAAAAAGACTATTTATATACCATGTTTTTAAATTTTCTGTTGAATCATATAAACTTGACAATTCTACGTATTAATAAATACTTTTTAAAAAATTTTTTGATGAATTATCACATCAACTTGAAAGAAAATGAAGTCAATTGGAAGTTAACTTGCATTTGACTTGTTTGACTTGTTACATTTGACTAGTTCCCTTTCCGGTCAATAGATGGCTACACCTGTCTACAAAACAAAATTGACTGAAAATAACTGAAAATTAATTTAATTCTGCTTAAAGATGGCTTAAATTATTTAAAAAAATGCATTGTCGTCGTGTTCTGAGCTATTCTAAAAGTTTCGAATGTCTAGCTAGTCGGGAAGTGAGTTGAAAATCGATTGCAAGATTTGTACTAGACAAACACACACACACAAACAAACAAACAAGAAAGCAAGTTAATAAACACATGGTAATGATTATATCGCGTTATGAAGAATTTCCATAAACGTCTTTCGCCACCGAAAAACGACATAAAACGGACCTAGTAGTGACAATGAAAGACTGAATATTATATATATGTAAAAAAAAAAATAAATTCAATATACTTTTAACCACTTGCAACTAAAATAACCCGTATAAACATAATTAAAATACGATTTGTGAATTTGCTCTTGTACATTTATTCAAGTTCAGTCGATCGAATCCAAACTTTTTTTTTTTAGATCAAGTATATGTAGATGGAACCTATCTCCACTTTTTATACATTACAAATCTTCACTGAATCTTTTTTTTTACGCTTTTTTGTGCACAGTAGTCTCTGGAACGTATCCCCCGTACAAAAACAGAATCGGATGCATTTACATTTTTCTGTTGATGGACTTTTCTGATGTCCTCTCTGTTTATGCAGCTGGGCAGGAAATACAGCTGCACGTTTTCAGAGGAAAGGATTTTAAACGTATAGGTCTGATCAAAGTTTATGACAATCTTTGGAATATGTTCACTGCAAAATGGACTCTTTTAATTAATTAAATTGACTTTCCTCTAGTCGTGTCGTAACAGACGTATCGTTTTTGGCTCGAAAACCTAGTGGAAAACCAACATCTGGTTTAGAATGGTATTTCAGTGGCGTTGATAACGTCAATATATTGAGTAAGTATTTTGATTTTGACGTAAAAATATTTCCCCCTTTCTTTAAAATCTGTTTATCACATGCGACTGTTGCACTTAAATTGTCAATCACATCTTATAAGTAATCGGAGAGGTTTAAATCTGCTTGTAAAAATCTGCTCTTTTCACAATCAAAATGGCCCTCTAAAAAATTAATTTCCCCAAGAATATGTTGTTTTTTCAATACTATCTGTACAAATTTAAATTGTCAGCTTTGTAGATCACTTCTTTTGAGTGATCGAAGCGTTTTTTCTGTAATAATCTGCCCTGTTTACTATCAAAATCCCCCTCTATTCAAAGAATTCGTTTATTTTTGTAAAAGTTAAGCTAACAGTGACAAAGATATAGATAATTTCCTGATCTCGTACTTAATAAAAAAAGCAAAAACGAAATTTTTTATTTCTTATTACATTATTATATTTACTGTAAATCTAATGAAAAACGAATTACAGCTAAAATATTACATGCATGGTAAAATAAGAGATTTTTTTTCTTTTTTCTTTTTTTCATTAGACGATTTTTGACAAAGTTGTCTCGTATTATACCGAAAATGTAGCTAAGATATATATATATATATATATATATATATATATATATATATATATATATATATATATATATATATATATATATATATATATATATATATATATATATATATATATATATAAATATATATATATATATATATATATATAAATAAATATATATATATATATATATATATATATATATATATATATATATATATATATATATATATATATATATATATATATATATATATATATATATACAGGGTGTCCATAATCAAACTTCCCTACTTTAAAGTTGTCTACAGTCCAAATTATTGTTCAGAAAGTTATGAAATTTTGTGTAGGACATATTGAAGGAAGGGGAATTTGTTTGAGCGAATAAAAAAAGAATTAGTTCAAAATTTCACCACCAGAGAGCGTTTTTGATGAATTACACATTTATGACTGGTTATTTACTTAAGATTTCACCATCTTTTTATCCATAGGTCGCCGTAACACAATAACTCATACTCATTAAATTTTACAATCTTTAGCCAACATTTACTATAGTTAAAAAAATTTATTACAACAAGACATGTTCAACATGACGGCCATCATTTTCAGCTACCGTAAAATTGTAAAGATACCGTGAAATCGTAAGATAGCATGTTCTACAGTTGACCGCAGTGTGTCCGGGAAAATGCTGAGAACATGTCGTGAAATGCTGTCTTTTAGATCATGTATGGTTCTTGGTTTATCAAGACTGACTAGATGTTTCACATGCCCGCAAAGCCAAAAGTCGCATGGGTTAAAGTCTGGGGATCGAGGAGGCCACACATTAGGAAAGTGGCGGCTGATGACACGTTCTTCTGTAAAGTGATTTTTGAGAACGTTCTTAACACGGAGGCTAATGTGTGGAGGAGCTCCATCTTGCATAAAAATTATGCGTGAAACGCACTGACGTGATTGCAGATCCGGAACAATTTTATTCAGTAACAAGGATGCATATCGCTCCCCGGCGACCGGGCATGTTACTGGACCTCTAGGACTTAATTCCTCGAAGAAATACGGGCCGAGAATAAAAAAGGCAGAAAATCCACACCACACGGTTACTGTCAGTGAATGCATTAGCACATCCAAGATTAAACGTTGATTTTTTGGTTCCCAAATTCGGGAGTTGTGAGTATTCACCGAACCGTCCAAATAAAAGTGTGCTTCGTCTGTCCAGAGGATATTCCAAGACCATTCTGCATCAACCTCAAAGCAAGAAACTGAAGTGAGAACCGCTGTCGAGTCTCGAAATCATGTGTAAGTAAAATGTGGTGGTGAAATTTTGAACTAATTTTTTTATTCGTTCAAACAAATTCTCATCCCTTCAATATGTCCTACACAAAATTTCATAACTTTCTAAACAATAGTTTCGACTGTACACAACATTAAAGTAGCGAAGTTTAAATATGGACACCCTGTATATAAAAACTTAATTTTATATATATATATATATATATATATATATATGAAGTACTAAATTGGGCTAAAGTACTAAATTGGGACCGGTTTGGCGAGATTTTGCTCCTCTTGTGCAATTTTGTCCTAATCTGTTCTTGTTTCTGCAAACTGAACTGTTTTTGTTTCTCCCTTACCTTTACTTAATGTGGTTCGATGACAAGGTGATCAGAAACTAGTCAATAAATGCTAATATTGTTTCTGTATTCCGTTTTGGTCGTTTATTGTGTTAAATTTCATGTTTTTCCCGAAAAGGCGCCCTCTGGTGGACATTTTGGAACTAATTTTCTTTTTTCGAAATTCCGTGAGCGCATCTGGTGTATAGCCCATATACAAAATTTCGTAGCATTCCGTTCACCCGTTTGCGCTGTAGGATGCCGTTTATAGTGGAAGTTTAATTATAACCACCCGGTATATATGTATGTATGTATGTTTGTATGCATACATGTATGTATTTATACATGTATATATGTAGACGCATATGTATATGGTTTTCAACTTTTTTCGAGTCGCGACACAGTACAATGTTTCCCACGCACCCCATTGACACAATGCATTTTTTTCATTGGAAAGGCCTTTTGAGACGAAGAAATAACACTAAAATGCATTTTCCACCATTTAATTCCAACCAAATGTTTCATTTATCAAAAATAAAATTTGTAAGAAATGGAAGACGTTAATCATTCGCCAGTGAAAGTTGTTTAAACATGGCCTCGGGAAAAATAATGCACCTTCCGTATCGATTCAGAATTATACAACAATAAAAACTTCCATCTCTTTATTCCGTAGGGGGAAACTTGATGCCAAAAGTGGCACATATTGCTAGACCTTTCAGTCTACCAAACTAAAATTTACATTCGTTTAGAATTTTGGCGCTGTCGCATCTTGCTTACGTAAAGGCTACAAATAAGACCAGGTGGAGCACTAATAATGCGGGGGCAGAGGTTATGCCGGGCGCAAGTTGAGACGCATCTTGGTGAGGTGAGGTGAGGTACCTCACCGTGAGATTCTGTGAAACAAAGAAGTGAATGCCACACCGTACTTGCTATCCCCATCACCTTTGGCTTTGGCCAACATCTAATACATAAGATCTATGATCCTGCCAGCTATATCCAGAAATTTGAACGATTTGTATAATGCAATATATACGTATATATATATATATATATATATATATATATATATATATATATATACAGATGGAGTACAAAATAATACGAACACCTGTGAAAAAGTATGACGTATTTCACACCTGCAGTACAGCCGCGCCACCTGCAACAGAAGTGTGCCACCTAGTGAGCGTGAAGAGGAAGATATCAGTCTCTCAACAGCAGTCACCTACGTTGCATGCTTCTATCGAATTGTATGTGATAAGTTGAAATGTCAGACCTGTCAGAGTTCCAAAGAGGAATGATAGTTGGAGCGCGTTTAAGTGGAGCATCGGTTACGGAAACAGCAAACCTTTTGGGGTTTGCAAGGAGTACGGTATCAGCCGTTATGACAGCGTACACGAAAGAGGGTAAGACGACGTCTTCAAAGCACAACAGTGGCCGAAAGTCCAAGCTTGCTGATAGGGATAGACGGGTCTTAAAGCGCATAGTAGCCCGAAAGCACAAGCAATCGTTATCCGAGATAACATCCGAAATGAACAGTCATATCCAAGACCCCGTTTCAACAAAAACTGTCAAAAGGGAACTTCATGCTGCGAACATTTATGGCAAAGAGGCAATTCGTAAACCCTTGGTGACAGCAACTAATGCTTTCAAGCGACGTCAATTGTGCAGAGATCACAAAGGCTGGTCCCCACAGCAGTGGCAACATGTAATATGGTCAGATGAATCGTCATTCACCCTATTTCAGACGACCTGACGCGTTTATGTCTGGAGAACGCCCAAAGAAGCGTTTCATCCTGAATGCCTCTTGCCGACTGTGAAGCATGGGGTGGCTCTATTATGGTATGGGGTGCGATATCTTGGCGCGGTCTTGGGCCACTTGTTATTCTGAATGTGAAGATCAAATCCAATCACTATCTAAGCGTTCTAGGGGATCATGTCCATCCTTTTGTGCAGACTGTATTACCTGGAGAGCGACCGCTTTTTCAAGACGACAACGCCCCTATCCACACTGCTAGGTGTGTTCAAGAATGGTTCGAAGAGCATGACGATGCAGTTGAATATCTCGCCTGCCCTCCTCAGTCTCCGGACTTGAATATTATTGAACATTTATGACAATATTTGGAGTCTAAACTTCGTTCCCGATTTCCACCTCCATCCGGACTTTCGGAATTAGAGAACGCTCTGCAGGAGGAATCGCTTAATATTCCTTTAAATATTGTCCATAAACCTCTATGAATCTATCCCACGTCGCATTAAATCTGTACTTCTGTCAAAGGGTGGTCCAACCCCCTATTAATAAAGATTTTCCATTATTTCACAGGTGTTCGTATTATTTTATCCACCATCTGTATATATATATATATATATATACAGTTGGTTCTCTGTTTAAAGACGCTCTACTTAACGACGATCTCTATTTAAAGACGATATTTCCCGGTCCCGGTCCCTTCGACGTAAAAAAATTCTATTTTAAAACGATTTTGTTTCTATTTAACGACGATTTTTTTTTACATGATAAACTTTTTCTTCAGCATTTTATCTACAGGAGCGTTACTTTCTGTGGGGGAGTTTGGTTTCAATAACAGACCCGGAATTTCCTTTATGTTTGTTGCAATCATAGACTTGTTTCAGTGGAAAAAACCAGGGGAGGTGGGGGGGGATTACTGTTTCTCGGAAGATCGAACATTCTTCCCTGGTGGATCGAATTTCTTAGTGCGGGTGTGGAATCACTCTATTGTACCTACCATGATGTCATGTGATTTACGAACTGTCCAAAAGCACCCCTCTCTCACTCCTTCTGGAAAGCACGTGTTCATGTTTAGAGAATTCATGGTTGTGTGTAGGAGCTCATTCCAGTACGAATACGAGGTGAGCAGAGCAAAATGGCATCAAAGCGAAAGCATCTTACGCTACACGAAAAAGTGAAAATTATTGAAAACTGGGAAGAAAGTGTTGGAATAACAAAAGTCCAATTCGCAAGACAATTTCAGCTACCCGAGTCTACTCTCAAAGGCATTTTAGCAAGCAAAGAGAAAAGTTTTGAAGCGGCACAAAAATTTGGTTTGGGATCCAAATCCAAACGGCAGAAAATTCAATGTGACCGATCAGAAGAGTTTGAGAAGGCAGTCCTGCAATGGTTTCATCAAGCAAGAGCATCTAACATTCCAATTTCCGGAGTGATATTTAAAGAAAATGCTATTATTCTGGCAGAAAAGTTTGGAATGCAAAATTTTCAGGCTTCGGCTGGTCGGCTAACAAAGTTCAAAGAAAGATACGGGCTTGTATTTATAAGCATATCTGGCGAAAGTGGCTCCGTAGATGAAAAAATAGTGGATGAATGGAAAATAGTGCTGAAGGGGATATTAGATGGATATGATGAGAAGAACATATTCAATGCAGATGAGACGGGCCTATTCTACAATATGGTGCCTAATAGAACCTTAACGTATATGGGCGAAAAGTGTTTTGGTGGAAAACACAGTAAGGAACGATTGACTGTTTTACTGTGCACTAATTCGGATGGATCTGAGAAATTTCCACCACTAGTTATAGGCAAATCAAAGCAACCAAGGTGTTTTAAGGCTATCACCAGGAAACATTGTGAGTACCGCAATAACAATAAAGCGTGAATGACATCACAAATTTTTATTGACTGGATTAGAAAATTTGATGCAAAAATGCATCGAGAAAAGAGAAAAGTTTTACTTCTAATCGACCGATGCACTGCACATACTCCAAATATCCCTGGACTTACAAATTTGACTATCCATTTCTTACCAGCTAATTGCACTAGCAAGTTGCAGCCATTAGACCAGGGTATCATTCGCAGTGTGAAAGCATACTACAGAAAGTCTTTAATTAGGAAATTAATAAACAATTCGGCTGACAGTATAAAAACTGGAAAATTTACAATCTTGGAAGAAATGCACATGATACCATCAGCATGGAAAGCAGTTTCTTCATCCACAATAAAAAACTGCTTTCGCGTTGCTGGAATATACAAAGAACTTGCGTAGTGGAACTGCAAAGTACGGATGTAGAAATCAACAAAGATGACATTACCCCTGAAGAATGGAGAAGTCTTGTTGAAGATGAGGATGTTTCAATTCAAGATTTCTACAATTGTGATAAATATGTTTTAACAACAGATTTCAGAAGTGTAGAACAAAGTTATGAAGATATTGTAAACGAAAACACAGTGTCAGACGAAGAAGATAAAGTTGAAGACACGGAAAACGAGACACTGCCACCATCTTACACAGATGCAATTTCTGCTCTAGATGTTCTCCGACGCTATATTACATCAAAAATGGAAGGTGACTCATTTAACATTTTAGAAAATCTGGAAAAGAGAATAACGAAAACAAGGCGAATGAAGCAATCAACACTTTTTGAATTTTTTAAAACGTAATTTATTGTATTGTTTGTACTCAATGAAATTTTTTTCAATGCAGTTTAAAATAACTTTTTGTGAATAAAATAATGATGATAATGAAAATAACATTTTAAACACTCCAATATATCTATACTTATATATAAAGAGAGAGCGATTTTGTACGTGGAGGGTAATCTCCAGAACCACTGCACCTATTTGAAAAATTCTTTCACTGTTTGAAAGGTACATTATTCCAGATGGACATAGGCTATATATTATGTATATCTGATCAGTAGAAATAAAGATAGGGGGGATACTCTAGATTTGTGTGCACGGCCGCCATCTTGGATTTTTCCGCCAGGGTTTGGCGCATTTCGCATGGCGATAATTATTGCGTTCTGGTAAAAATAAAGCAATGTCAAATTCTCTAATTTTAAGATCAAACGGTTATTTCTGATGTGATCTTTTAATTACAGTATAATAATTTTAGGTCAGATCTTGGCCTTGACCTGGAAATCTGAGTCAAATTGACTATACTCAAAAGAGTAAATTATTTTTAAAACTAAGAGTTTTTTTGTTGAAAATTTTTGAATCCATTATCAGTTTTTCGTTAACTTATTAAATTTAAGTTGCTTTTAATTTTGTTTATCGATTGTCAATTAGTATACTATAATGATACACCATTTCATTTATTTGAAGTAAAAATTATCTGCCATCAATTTTTCGTAAAATGTAAAATACAGTATACATTTTAAATACAATATATTTTAAAATATTTTATAATTCCAAGTTGTAGTGGATTACAAATAAATTTAAATAACTGAAGTTCAACTTCTCTCTCCCCAGGAACCTAAGTTAAAAAGTTAGTTAAGGTTAAGTTATTGGTTTAGGAAAAGGGTTTTTTTTTTCTTATTTCCAACACAGCAGGATAAATGGTTAAATAATCCTTGTCCCGATGTTATTGTATGCACCAAATATTTGGTTAAGGTCAAATCTGAAGTAAAATTTCATTACCACAATGCCCTAATCCCCCCCCCAAAAAAAAAAGTGGATCTGGTTACTCACCATAAATTTATGGGTTCATAATTATTTTACATTTTTCAAAGCTGAATTTTAGATAATTTTTAAATTGCAAGTTATTTAGGTGCTACGAAAATGCTGTATTTTTTTTCTAATTAACAATATATTGGCATAATATTTTGGTGATTCATTGCTATTAGTCAAAGAGTTAGGGCAAACTGAATAGATGGCATTGAAATTTTATCTGTAAGTAAAATTCATTTGACCAAATTTTTCATATGGATCATAATTTGAAAAGGTAGTTTTTAATTAAAAATGACAAAAAAAAAATCTCAGTCCAACGATTAAATGATTTTTCAAAAATATTTCTAAGTTTCACATTTTAAAAAGGTCGTTTTTATTAAAAAAGCTAAAAGAAAAACCCAAAATTTCCAATATTTGAGAATGATTTTTTCAAAAAATTGGTTTTTATCAAAAACCCAAAAATAAATCTAAGTCCAACGTTTAAATGATTTTTCAAAAATTTTTCTAAGGTTCATAATTTAAACAGGTGGTTTTTATTAAAAAAGCTAAAAAATTTCAAAGTCCAGCGTTTTGAAAACACCGCTTAAAACACATTGGCGAAAAATTTTCCACTCCTCAAAACACGGTAAAATCGCCAAGTTGGCAAAAAAAATCCAAGATGGCGGCAGTGCACACAATTATTAAGTAACGTAATATTAATTTGCATATTATTTTAGGTGCTTAAAATAATTAAAAAAACATTCTTTACTTAAAACCCTTTTTTTATTTTTGTATTTTTATTTCATCTCCTACTCTAATTTTGAGATACCAATGTGTATCTATAATTCTATAATCTATATTATATATAAACAGAGAGAGCGATTTTGTACGTGGAGGGTAATCTC
>OU015493.1:5686579-5701579 GCA_907164885.2 Dolomedes plantarius
TTAATTAAATAGGAAAACATATTGACAATCACGCATTAAATTAGTTCAATTCAGAAAAATATAACTCAATACTATTTACACTTCTAGAGCACTGGTTTATTCGGATAATAATTACTATTTATACAATCACAATAATGCCAGTATGATCATAAAATAGATAATATGATAATAGTGCGTAATAATGAAAAAGAAATAACAGGTGATATAATATAATAAAATCCTTACTAAGACACAAATATATCATATGAACACAATGCTTTTTACAATTATTAGATTATTCATCTCTTTCATTCCACTTAAATTCTCTCATGTTTTTTAATTCACTATATTCTTTAATACAGGGGAATAACTTCTATTTTCCTTAATCTCAAGATCTCTTTCCTTTACTCTTCTAGATCTCTACATTGAGCGAAAATTAATTCTTTTACCCTTCCAGTATTCATCTCTCTCAAGCTCAATTTTTGCATTACCTCATCCTTCTAACCTAACTGTAGTGTTCTGACTTATGATGACATCTGCTAATCAGAGTACTAATTTCTCATGATAGCTTGTCTTTGAATAAGCCTGTCCTATTTAAATGAATTTAAGATTCTACTGAAAGGTACAAATTTCCTCCTTCCATTTTTTCCCTTAATTTCATAATTTAAAAAATAATAAAATAATTCTGACAACTTCAGCTAGTTTGGTTAAGGTATAATTATTATTCGTCTCTTTTTACACACTCAAAGGAATCGGGGACTCGCTCTTTCACCTCCCCCTCTAAAACACAATACTTCGTTATTCGTCGTTTGACCTACTTCCGTTGGGTGGGGTCAGGGTTCACTCTGTTACTCCTAGCACGCTCTATAAGGCCTCAATGCTACAGGTAGTTCTGACTTTGTAATAATTCCAGCAGGCTCCATATTTTCTCTCCCAATATCATATTTACTTTTAGCAAATATACCAATAAACGATGACAATAGAGGAATGAGCTCCGACGATAGACTCATGTTCGCAAATTCAGGTAATTTATCCTGAATGGCATTCTGAGTCTTATAGTCTTCAGTCAAATCAAGTGTATACCTGATTTGCATAGACGTTTTTGGATGCTCATGTTCTCCATTGCCATTCGTTAGCATTATATCATCACAGTTATTTTGAATACGACCATAATATAATTTAGCACAGTTATTATCATCAGAATATTCATTTGTCATTTTACTCGACCTACATATCAATACACGTGACACCTAATTCAAATTAACAAAATACCAATTAAACAATTATATACCAATACACTACGCAATTAATTACTAATTACACCTGTTAAAAGTATTGAATTAACCTCTACTCACAAATTGAAATTAATAAAATGTCACTTAAACAATTATATACAAACACACTAAACATATACTACCTATAAGCATGAAAAAATAATAAATCAACACTTACTCACAAATTTAAGTTAATAATAATAATAAAACATACTGCTAACGGAATCCAATAGACGTAAAGATGATACTACAATCACTTAATTTAATGTTCAGGTTAAATAGCTTCATATGTAAAGATAATAATATATGACTCAACTGGGTATCTACTGTATAACATACACCTTAATAGTTCTAGTTAGAAAACCTATAGTAGTTTATACACTGATAATTTTATCAATAACAATCTTACCTTGCGTTTGTTGCACTGTTAGCGGTAACACTGTTTTTATGAATTGTCCGTTATAATCACTATGTTCCGGATTCTCTAAACACCATAGTTGGTTACTATGCATTTCACTAAAGTTTTTCATCAAGAATCTATGAGATGAGCACATCACTCAACGTGATCACAAATGCACACACAAAACACTAAAATAACACTTCGCCGCTAGATGACACTTAGGGCCACATCAAAGGCTAATCAGAACCTTTGACAATCGCAATGCCCATCATAAATAATACTTGACGTGCACACATAATCACACTGATCTATATTTCATTTTTACAAAACCTAATTGGATCTGTGAAGTCGGCAGGGTCTCTCTAATCAGTAATAAATTTCTGTGCTCATTCATTACTCTCTTGTTCTGCCACATTCTGTGCAGGTAAACTGCATCTCGAGGACTCACCACATAACACTGTACAGCTTTCCGACACGAATATTTTTCTTCTGAATATCGGAGAAACATTGCCACTCTCAAATGGGTTTCGTCCCGATCTCTTGTTAGCCCCTCTAGTCTTAGGCTGCAGAGAAAGTTCATTTTCTCCCCTTACTTAGTTTGTCCGAAGCTAGTGTCAACGACCTCTGATTATCACCGAACTCCTTCCATCTTGTATACGAATGAAAACGAAACTGTCTTTCCACTGTAACACCAGTGAGCTATTACAGCAATGTCTTCCTTCGTAACTCGGGTGCAATATGACACCCTCCTCGGTTCGGTGTGGGGAATTGGAAAGCAGGGCTCGTCCGCCATGTTTGTCCTTCTTGTCTTCTATTGCCTTAAAAATGCATATAAGTTAATTTAATCAATTTGGTTTCTTCTTATTAAAGTCCATTAGGTGTTCCTTCGCAAAGTAACAATCCTGTCGACTTGTGACATTTCACCACATGATTTCCATAACAACAAATAATAAGCAGAAACGACGAGGCAGAGTTCTATAAAATTGCAGTCCTTTATTTCATAACAGTTGGTAGCGGATATCAGAGCGTCTTTCTAGCATGACGCGAAACATACAAGTGCTTACAAAGACAGACAATCGCAGACTGCCTCTTAGTCAGGGGCTGTACCAAAGTCAGCGACTGTTTACATGAACACAGATGTTTTTCGTGGGTGGTATACTACTAAGAAGCACATTGGGTGCGCTTTATCTTTATGATATTGTTTGACACTTTTGATCCTTTATCTCTGGCACCTGCAGCCATTATCTCTGAGATATTGTGAACTGCGGATTTTAGATGACTAGAGACGGGGTTTTGTTACTCCTTCTGGGCGGCATGGCTAATAATCCTATCAACTGAAAAGAATTTATTGTGTTATTTTCCCCACTGGAATTTGCAGATGTTCACTTGCTTTTGGGTGGGCAATTTCTGAGAGAAAGGGTCCTCTCTTAACAGATGTGGGACCCGAATTATAGAAATAGACGAGATTCAACTTATAATGTCAAGATTCAACTTATAATGTCACATATATATATGTATATTTATGTATATAATATATATATACATATATATTACATTATACAAATAGTTCAAATTTCTGGATATAGATGGCAGCATCATAGATCTTACGTAGGTTGTGCGTTTAGTCAATACGCTTATCCCACAATCTGTGGGAATAGAAACGGCCATGCTACACCGAATGTTCGCACGCACGGTAAGGTGACGCAGTTTCAGAGCGTCCGAGAGCTGCAAAGGTTTGTGCTCAAGCCGCAGTTTGTCACTAGTGACTACGACCTGCGAGTGAAACGTTGAAAGTCCACGATAGAGGAAAAATTAATATAGGCAGTTCGAGGGAGATCAGTACTATACGATACGTCACATGCTGACTATTTAAAAATCAAATTAAAATTGCTGATTTGGGAAGAAATAGCCCAAGAAATTGGAATGAAATCTGTTAAGTTTTTATAATTTTTTTTACTTAATTAAGATTAATTTATTTGGAGTGTACATGGGAAAACGGTTGTTTTTTTCACTTAAAAGTGTTTCTTGAATTAGTTTGCTTACAAGGTATTCAATTTGTTCTCATATAAATTCATCCTTTTGGACTACTGCCGATTTCCGCTGCACCTTTCATTTGCTTTAGATAACATTATTTGTACAGCAGATTTTCGGCGAAAACTAAACTGCTTTCTTGGTATATTTCTTTATTTTCTATATAGATGTGTGTCATAGTTACTATATTAAATGACAAGAATTAATTAGTTGAGAAGATGTAGATTTGTAATTAAAAATAAAATGAACACGTAATCTTGAAATTTAATTTCAACTTCTACAAATATTTTATAATCATGTACAGTAAAATAATAACATTGCTCCATGTTCCGTAGAGACGATTCGAAATGATGCATATTCTCGGAATGATTTTATTTACTAGGAACTACCAATTAGTTACGTTCCCCTTTAACATGCTTTTCCGTTCGGAAGTAGGTAATGAAATTTTTCCGAAAGAAACTTTATCTAAACGGAATTTGAAAAGTAACTTTAATTTAAATTAAAATGATTGAGAAAAGAAAAGGTGTTACAGCATTAAAAAATAAGAAGCATTAAAAAAACGTATTATATTTATTAAAAATCATAAATGTATTATGCTTTAAAGATTAATTTTTGTATTTTAGTTATTATGCATTCAACACGCAATCTCTCTGCCAAGCAACTGAACCTCCGGGTGAATTGAAGTATTCTGTGAATTTTCGATGAATCCAAAAAGCTTGAGATCCTCTTCGTTCATTGGTTTGATGCAGTGGACGTAATAGGTACTGTGGCAAAGCCTATTCGGTGATATCACCTCCAGAATTTCTCCAATAGTTGTGCAGTACGCAATATGCCTTTACAATTTTTACTACAGTGCTTACTTTACATTCACATTTGTTACACGGTAATATCTTCTATATTTTTCACTAGCCGGGCTTTGCCCGGCTATACTCGGGCCCCACAAAAGAAAAGAAAGGCCCTTTTCAGGGCCATACAAATGTATTAAATTCCCGTCAATTTTCATTCCCGTCGCTGCCGACAGATGGCTGTACCATACTGCTTGGAGTGGTCTGCTTTTCCGGTGGAGTGCTTTTTTAGAATTATAATATCTTTAAAACTATTAAAGTAACAGAATAACTGTAAGCAGAAAAGTTATCAGTTTTCAAAGCTCTTTCCAAATATGTAACATTTATGTACTTTCATAAGAAAAATAATACACCGATTTTCCAGCAAAACAAAATGGCCGCCAAAATCGCATTCTCAGGATGAGTGAGACCCGGAGACGTGACGTTCACGTGACTCGACAAATACGTCTGTTACTTTATTTATATAGATTAGAAAATTCGTTCTTGAGAATGAATTTTCCGTGCGTCTTTCTTTTCTTTAGATAATTGCTTTTCGGAAGCTTTTCACGAACTAATGTTGAAATTACTTGGTCTCCGAGTTCATCGGAATCAGATTCCGAACTTAGTAATGATTGTATATACATTGCCATCGCGCACATTTTCGTTTAAACACCCTCACTGGCACGCAGTGGAGATTGAACTGCCTCCCAAATTTCGCTCTCCCTGCGCGCAGTTGATTGAATCCTGCTTCCCTGCGTCGCCTCACCTCACCAAGCTGCGTCTCAACTTGCGCCCGGCCTAAAGGTGCACTCCCACTACGCTCACGTGTCACGAAAAAAATTAAACCATTATTTAAAAAAGGAGTATGCATACTACGCTGACGTGTTGTGTCGTGTCGTGACGTGAGAAAACACGCTCCCTGACGCATCAGCTCCAAATATAAATTCCCAGATCTCGTCGGAAGACGTCAGGCCGTCTGCAATGTACAGGGAAGAATAGCTCATCAAGCAGGTGAAGAAACACCCTATTTTATTCGACCATTTCAACAAAGATTATAGAAACAAATATGCATGCAATGAAGCATGGGAAGAGATAGGAAATATCAGGTACTATTTGCATTTATTTACGATTTTTTTTTTAGTTCTCTATGTTTTATAGAAAAATAGGCTGAACAAACGTGATTTGATGGAGAAGATATTAGTTTTTAGGTAAGAAAAAATTCTGATCCACATCTGAAATTGAAATGAAGCCTAACCGGCTGTTTGTTTACTGAGGGCTTCAATTGAAAGATGAGTACAGCCCGGAAGTGTTATACAGAGACAACGGCTATTATATATATAACTAGCTGGGCTTCGCCCGGCTAGGCTCGGGCTTCGCCTAGCTACGCTCAAGCTATCCGTGTAACATATTTATGTACTTCGGGCCCCACAAAAGAAAAAAAAAGCCTACAAAGGTATTAAATTCAAGTGAATAAATTCCTTTCAATTTTCATTCCCGTCGCTGCCGACAGATGGCAGCACCACTGCACCTGATGATTTGGTTTCTCAGCAGTGAGTGATTTTAGAATGAAAATATCTCTAAAACTATTGAATTAACAAAATAAGTGTACGCAGAAAAAATTATCAGTTTTCGAAGCTCTTTCCAAATATGTAACTTTATATACTTTCATGAGAAAAAATATTACAGCGTTTCCTGTATATTTGTCGGCCATTTTTTTTCGAGGATCGGTGCCCGCCCGGATGAGTTACGGTCACGTGATCTCTCGACATCCACTTGTCTCTTTATTAGTATAGAAAAAGAGGATATATATTTATAAAAAATCGTGAGGGATATTTATTTCTTTTGGATAATATCCAATCGTCTACTGCATTAGAAAGATTTTTTTTTGTCCATTTATTTGTTATGCACGTGACGATAAATTTATTTAAAGTACTGGAAAAAGAAATCACGTGATCGACATTTAATAAATTAAATTCTAACAATGAATCTTTAAAAATTCACCAAAAATCAGAAAAGGGAGGTAAAGATTCGAAAAAGATTTCATTTTAAAGGAATTTTTAGGATCTTTCTGGTGATATAAATTTTATAACCCTCAAATTATTATTTTAAATGCAAACTTAAAAAAAGTTACAAAAACAGTTTAAAAATTTAATTTTAAAAAATCTAAGAAGAATTTTTGAAAAATCATTCTTAGTGCAACCCTACACCATAAGGAGAATCGCCATGCAAAATTTCAGCCCTTTAGGTCCAGCGGTTTGGTCTGTGCGTTGTATGTCAATGTGTCAGTCAGTTACGGAACTGTTTTATGTACTATATAAACTAAATCCATAGCGACCCAGCAATACTGGAAGACAAACTGATGTTGTCGCCATTTTCATCGACTACCCAATAAATTTTTGCGAAACTGCAGTTCACAAATAGGGACACAAATTTTTTCGGGGAAAGTTGCTAAAACCGTGATGATCACATGGCTGCAGTTCGATTCTAATTTTCCAGTGTTTTCTGTGCTCTCTCCCCCAGACAAAAATTCCTGTGGGCTCCAGCAGGTCACGTGACGCGAACCGGATCGGATTGCCGCGCGATATCGGGTGAGCCCACCTCGTAAAATATCCGTATAAATAGACTGCCGGGCGTCTGTTTCGAGACCTGCGCTCCGAACGAGTCCCTCCGAGGTCACGTGGGGTCAACGCCTGTTGTCCTTACAACTTAGCGGGGCTTCCTCGTAAGAAGATTAACGAGTGCGATGAGTAAGACGTGTTGGGGCACCATCTCTTCTCGATGTTTCGGGGAAATAAGTGAGGCAGTTTTTTGCCCGCCTTCGACTACGCTACATTTGGCCCCGTTTTCATTGACTTGAACGGCCCAAAATTTTACTTTTTTTTTAATAACTCCATGAAGCTTACATTATTTTTTTATTAACAAGCCGCTGCGTGACCAGCTTTTATTTTCTTTTGCAAAACAACTCAACTGAAAGGAACTTATGTAAGGAATGTTACTATTGTGGTACAGCGCGCTGGTTTTCGATGCTGAGGGTGCTCAGATCGAATCCTGGCGTCGATCCACGAAAAATGCCTCCGTACGTGTCGTCCCTTCATAGGGGGTAATGCTGTCCGCCTATATGGTGCCCCCAAAATAAAATGGTCAGTACAATTGCGGCATGGTATAGGCGAATGTCTCACGACAAGTGCCTCCTCCGCATTGGAAAAAAAAAATTGTGCGGTCGGGGGACCCCGTCAGGAACGAAGTTCCTTACGTTATTTTTTCAACTCTAAACGTATACACACACATATATGTATATCCGTTATTGGCCACACACCGTGGGGAATTATACCATTCCACTTCTACACTGCTATGTATATCCAGAAATTTAAACGATTTGTATAATGTAATATATATGTATATATATATGTTATATATATAAATATATATATATATATATATATATATATATATATATATATATATATATATATATACACACACACATATCTATATATATAAAACAGTTCCGTAACTGACTCACTGACTGACTGACGTGATTTCATTTTCTGGTACATTAAATAAATTTATCGTCACGTGCATAACAAATAAATAAACAAAAAAATATTCCTTTTCTTTCTAATGCACCAAACAATTGGATATTATAAAAAAAAATATCCCTTGCGATTTTTTTATAAATATATATATATATATATATATATATATATATATATACAGTAACCACCGCTTATAGTGATCAGTGGTTATAAGAATCAATATCGCTAAAACAAAAACAAATGTATTATTTCCATGTTAAAATTTTCGCTCTAAAGAATCAATCCACCGGTTTTAAGAATCAGTTTACACTCTTCGCTTTCCTTTCATTTTTTTAAAAAAAAAGCCACTTAAACCCTCAAAAGGCACGAAGTTCTTTCTTTCTTTATTTTTTTTGAAGAAAGAGTGATAAGATGGGTTGGAATACAGTCGTAAAATGCATACCTTTCTTTGTTAGACATAACATAATAGTTTCCCCTTAAACGCCTTAGCTAAACACTGTCCTATTAGCTTGACCCAGGGGCATCCTACCCGTCCGGATCAGATTTCACTTTTCTCCACCGACAAACAAAGACAGGGACTCTTCCCCCCCCCCTCCCATATACTGGTTGCGGCTTCCTGGACCCTGAAACACATAAAACTTGGGCGAAGTATCCACTATCACTTAGGCAAACGTGGCATTATTAGATTCAGCACGTTATCAAACCGTGAAACGTAAGCTAGAAGGTGAATCTTGGTCTGAGACTATTGGTATTGAAAGAGGTATAAACAACCTCCAGAAAACTTCATTACGTCAAAGTACCATAGAAAACTATTTCTTGCACCCTTCCTGTAATTGAAATGTTAAACTGTTAAGCAGGTATGTTGTAACAAATATTGGATTTTTCTTCTCTTATTATAATCATGTGTATCTACTTATAGATTTAGAAATTAAGTTGTATTTTTAAAATTATAAAGAATAATTTTAATAAAAGATAATTAACGTAAATTAAAGAGCATTTTATGGTAAATTATCTAATATATGTATATATGGGTGTGTGTATGCCTGTCCAAAAACCTAAATTACGGCTATAAGAATCAACCGCTTATAAGAATCATAAACAGTAATAACAAACGTGATTCTTATAAGCGGAAATCACTGTAGATACACATGATTATAGTAAGAGAAGAAAAAAAATCCAATATTTGTTCCAACATACCTGCTTAACAGTTTTAACATTTTAACTACAGGAAGGGAGCAAGAAAAAGTTTTCAATGGTAGTTTGACGTAATGAAGTTTTCAGGAGGCTGTTTATACCTCTTTCAATACTAATAGTCTCAGACGAAGATTCACCTGCTAGCTTACGTTTCACGGTTTGATAACGTGCTGAATCTACTAATGTCACGTTTTCTAAGTGATAGTGGACACTTCGCCGAAGATTTATGTGTTTCAGGGTCCAGGAAGCCGCAACCAGGATGTGGGAGGTGGGATAAAAGAGTCCCTATTTTTGTTTGTCAGTGGAGAAAAGTGAAATTAGACACGGACGAGTGAAGATGCCCCTGGGTCATGATAATAGAACAGAGTTGAGCTAAAGCGTTTAAGGGGAAACTATTATGTTATGTCTAACAAAGAAAGGGATGAACTTTTAAACTATAATCCATCCCACCTTATCAATCTTTCTTTAAAAAAGAAAAGAAAAACTTCGCGCCTTTTGAGAGTATTAGTGGCTTTTTTGGAAAAATGAAAGGAAAGCGATGAGTGTAAACTGATTCGTAAAACCGGTGGATTGATTCTTTAGAGCGAAAATTTTAACATGGAAATAATACATTTGTTTTTGTTTTCGCGATATTGATTCTTATAACCACTGATCACTATAAGCGGTGGTTACTGTACTTATAGGTCTAGAAATTAAGTTGTATTTTTAAAATTATAAAAAAAATTTAATAAAAGATAATTAACGTAAATTGGAGAGTAATTTATGGTAAATTTTCTCATATGTATATATAGGTGTTTGTGTGCCTGTCCAAAAACCTAAATTTCGGCTATAAGAATCAAAAACCGTAATAACAAACGTGATTCTTATAAGCGGAAATCACTGTATATATATATATATATGTATATATATATATATATATATATATATATATATATATATATATATATATATATACGAGGGTCATTCTAAAAGTAAAGAAAATTTGTTTCTCTATTCATGTTTATTCAAGATAATGAAAGAAAACTTATTGTACAACACATTTTGATATCTTACCTATTTTTCTACGTAGTTGCCGTTCAAATTGAACTATTTGTCAAAGCGCTGTACCAGCTTTCCTATGTCCTCTGCATACTCACTTGCCGCCAAGTTTTTGAACCAGTCACTAACTTCCTCTTTCAGTTCGTCATCATTTCCATAATGGTTTTCGCCCAAAAAATCCTTCAATTTGGTAAAAAAGAAAGTAATCACTGGGGGCCAAGTCCGGGCTATAAGGTGGGATGTTCAAAAACTTCCCAGTTAAATTGCTGAAGCAAATTCTTTCGTCAACGCAGCAGCATGCGGACGAGCGAAGAAGCACGATGCCGCTGGACAACAATCCACGCCGTTTGTTTTGAATGGCACGGCGTAGTCGATGTAGGGTCTGGCAGTAGGCCTCGGCATTTAAAAATAATGCACCATTTTCGAACTGAAGCTTCATTCATAATATTTTCCATAAACTTCAGTTATTTGTCTGTAAATTTCAATAGGGGGAACGTGTTTTTGCATTCAGGAAGCGTATTACCCTACGAACCTCACACTTGGCGGGATCCTTAATTTTGTCACACATTTTAAAATCGCAAAATTAAACAGTAAATGACCGCAGCTGCTCGCTGTTAGCGTCAAACTGGCGAGAATGATTTGGTAAGTAAAATTCACGGCAGCGGGGGTGGTGGGAGAATTACGCGGCTCGTCAGATCAAAACGTTTTTTACTTTTAGAATGACCCTCGTATATATATATATATGTATGTATGTATGTGTGAGAATTCCACTCTTGTGGCAACACGGATGTTATAGAGTTGTAGGACACGCGCCGCGCCACGAGTTACGGATGACGCTCCACATGAGCTAACGAGTTGCAACTCAACCATTTTCAATGGAACGCATTTTTATTTTCGCTGGATGAAAATGGCACGCTGTGTTTTTACTTTTACTGAGTGCAGATTGCAGGCTGTATTATCTTGCTCTCGCTAGATGAGTGTTAATGTCGTGTCAGACGGGCACTGACATTCTGTTTTTTCTTATTGTGATAATGTGTTGTGACCATAAGTTGTAAATGATTTGTGTTTGATTAAACGTTAGTCAAGAATACGTGTTACTGCATTTTGATATTTCAACCGTGGGAATAAATTTCCCATATATATATATATATATATATATATATATATATATATATATATATATATATATATATATATATATATATATATATATATATATATATATATATATATATATATATATATATATATATATATATATATATATATATATATATATATATATATATATATATATATATAGTAACAATAATTTCAGTTCTCCCCAGAGAGTTGACACGTAGATTACACAAAAAGAGTTTCGGTTTAAAATCAAATTATTCAATACCTACAATATTTACAGGCTTGAAGTAAAAAACATAGCACATAAATTCCTCCCGAAAGTTAAGATTTTCCCTAACAGTCCGAGCTGACTACGAAAAACCGCACTTGGCCAGGGAGTTCAAAAAGTTGGTAATATGGCCTAGGCTGAACAGGTGTATCACCTCCGAGAATAGATCTCAATCTCTATCTGAGGTTCTCTGCCTTCTCACTCCTCCACAGAAACTTCGAAGCACCTCCTTCTCGGACACACCTTTGTCCTCTCATTCGTTGTTCCATGTGCTTCGAATCTGATTTGTCGAAATGAATGACATCAGCCACTTCGATCAGGTGTACGAATGCAAAAGAGTCGACAGTCTTTTCATGCTTCAAGTGATTGTCCAAAAGCTCGGTGTGTGGCCCGTTGCATGGATGGCACCCTCCTGCAAGCGAACAAAGGTGAGCTCCGCCCCTGGCACTCGCAAGCCCCGATCAGTCATTAGTTCGAAACTGGCTGTCAAACAGCTTTACGCCCCCCCCCTCTGTCGCTCAATCCTGGGGTGGTAGACGACACTTAAACATCTTCACAAGGTCTTGAAGAATGTCTATTCTTCACAGCTTCCCTACATTTGAATAATGGTTTGGAGGTAACAGAGTGGTACATTTTCCACCTCTACACTTGAGTTCTGAGGTAAGCAACTGTCACGCACATAATTTGCATTGTCTAAAGCAATCTAATTAACATAAATGACAGTACACATAGAGACACAAAAAAACGCACACGTTTTCAACTACAAATAAATTAAGAGTTCATTTTATATACACTTCTATTCGCAAACCATACGACTAAGCGTATCTGCATTCTGGTTAAACATCCCAGCTCTGTTATCAGTTGTTAAATTATATGAAGGATCATGGAATTTTGTGCGTGTAGGATTTTTTAGGTCCAGTAACATGCTCGGTCACCGGGGAGCGATATGCATCCTTGATACTGAATAAAATTGTTTCGCATCTGCAATCACGTTAGTGCCTTTCACGCACAATTTTTATGCAAGATGGAGCTCCTCCACACATTAACCTTCGTGTTAAGAACGTTCTCAAAAATGACTTTACAGAAGAACGTGTCATCAGCCGCCACTTTCCTAATGTGTGGCCTCCCCGATCCCTAGACCTCGACCCATTCGACTTTTGGCTTTGCGGGCATGTGAAACATCTAGTCAGTCTTCATAAATCAAGAATTACATCTGATCTGAAAGACAGCATTTCACGACATGTTTTCAGCATTTTCCCGGACACACTACTCTTTTAGGTAGATATCATTAGACTAACATAGAAAAACTTAAGAGGAATTTTATTTCAAATGGTAGCTGAAAATGATGGCCGTCATGTTGAACATGTCTTGTTGTAATAAATTTTTTTAACTATAATAAATGTTGGCTAAATGTGTAATTCCTAATAAAAAAGCCCTCTGGTGGTGACATTTTGAACTAATATTTTTTATTCTTCCTAACAAATTCCCATCCCTTCAATATGTCCTGCACAAAATTTTATAACTCTCTGAACAACAGTTTCGACTGTAGACAACTTTAAAGTAGGGAAGTTTAATTATGGACACCCTGTATATATATATATATATATATATATATATATAAGGTTTTGCTGGACACACTGTATATCTATCTATCTATCTATCTATCTATCTATATATATATATATATATAGATAGATAGATAGATAGATAGATAGACAGATAGATAGATAGATATACAGGGTGTCCAGCATAAAAGTATCCAAAAGTTATGGTTTATTTTTACGGAACTGCCCATGAGAATCTAAAAAAAAATTTATTTAAATAGAAAAAAAATCTCACGAAGTTTTAAAATCAATAGAATTCGATGTGTGCACCTCTTGTAGCAATACAAGCGTCTAAACGGTAATCCAGTTCTCTCCCAGTGTTTTGTAGCATATCAGAAGTTATGAGACGAATAGCTTGAGTGATACGCTTCTTCACCTCAACCACAGTTTCAATTTCATGTTTATACACAACGGATTTAATGAATCCCAAAGAAAAAAAGTCTAATGGAGTCAAATCCGGACATCTTGGCGGCCAGACAATTGGACCTCCTATTCCAAAACACGATCAACAGTGTCATCTGTCACAAAAAATTTAGGATGCTTGCCAGTTTAAGATACAAAAGTCCCCGTCTCCCCTAACGATTCTGTTCGCACACGTCGCTGAAGACGCGTCACTGATTTAAATTCTGTTAACCAAAGCACGAACTGCACCTTTTGCTTAGCGTCCACATCTTTACACTAATGAAACCCATGGAAAAGGTTTTGCGCTTCCGGGCCGATTGCTGATTACTGTACGCATGCGCGGCTGAACGGTCTGCATCTAAAAAATCTCGGAGGGGTTTGTAATCCAAGGAGGTGCAATCTACTATATTCTAATGGGTAGTTCCGTAATAATAAGCCATAATTTTTGGATATATATATATATATATATATATATATATATATATATATATATATATATACAAGGTGCGCTAATAAAGTAACCGGACAATTTTTTATAAATAAGAAAAATATTCTCACCTTCAAATAAATTTATCTTCTTCAAAATAATCGCCAAAGGAGTCTATACAATTTTTCCAACGTTTCTCCAAGTCATCGAAACACTGTTTATAGGCGCTGGAACGAACCGTTCGCAAAATACGCGTAACATTTCATTTAATATCCGAGACGTTTTCAAATCTCTGTCCTTTCGTGACCATTTTAAGCTTCGGAAAAAGGAAAAAATCAGCTGGCGATAAGTCGGGAGAAAAGAGTGGGTTATTTATCACTGTAATTGAATGCTTAGCAAGATATTGTTGTGCAGAAATTGCTGTATGGGGTCTGGCATTATCGTGTGAAAGAAACCATTGCCCAGAATCAAACAGTTCCTTCCTAACTCGCCTTATCCTGTTTATTAATCGTAAAAGTCCCTCCTTGTAAAAGTACTGATTAATTGTTTGGTTTTCAGGAACAAATTCGTGGTGAATAAATCCTTTGTAATCAAAAAATGCAAAATCCATGAAAGGACAGCGATTTGAAAACGTCTCGGATATTAAATGAAATGTTACGCGTATTTTGCGAACGGTTAGTTCCAACGCCTATAAACAGTGTTCCGATGACTTGAAGAAACGTTGGAAAAATTGTATAGACTCCTTTGGCGATTATTTTGAAGGAGATAAATTTATTTGAAGGTGAGTCATATTTTTCTTATTTATAAAAAAATTGTCCGGTTACTTTATGGGCGCACCTTGTATATACATGTATATAATGCATATATGACCATTTACAAGCAGAGAGAAATGATAATGGCT